>CAIGRT010101547.1:0-12408 GCA_903798405.1 Fraxinus platypoda | reverse complement strand
CATTTCAATTGGTTACAACCAATTTCCAATACAAAATTCCAACAAACACGTCATCGGAGCCAATGCCATCTGAAAGAGAGAAGGTGCATGATATACATAAACTTTAAATCGAACTGTTTAACTAACTACAAGATCTAAAATTGCAGGAAAAATAAAATTCGGACAGAGGGAGTGGCAAATAGTCCACCCAGCCAAACCATCTGCCTCACACCAATGACAGCCAGTCATAACACAATGCATTCCCCACTTCGAAAAAGCCCTGGCTACAAGGATCTGCACAAGTGAGGAGCGATGTCTGCTTTAGATCTTTTTTTATGGATGCACATATTTTTGAATGTAAGTATTGGACAATGAAAGGGTTTTTGGTGAATGTTTTTGAATGTAAGTATTGAATAATATGACAAACATGTTTTTGGTGGTAGTTCATCCTTGATGGATCTTAGTTTTGTATTTGGAAGACACTCGGCAATTTGTATAATTGTTACGTGTAATGGTAGGTCGAAAATTCAGGTATTTTTGGAATTATACTGTAGTTAAATAAGAGTTTAATATATTTGAATGTGTCTGCTTAGTGACATACTTGTTTATATTTTTGAGTTTAATAGAATACTGAAAGAATAACATACTTGTATATTGTCGAAGTGATCAATGCTCTACGCATGAAATACAATAAGATATTTAAAAAAAAAAAGCCTGTAACATTTCAAATAATTATGTCTAGACAAAGTCAACTTGTGCTAAATCAATCAAAGTATAGTTAATTAAGCCCATGTTGGGTAGGAATTAAAATCTAAACTTTAAGTTAAAGTCAACAATTAATTTTAACCACTTATTTTATGAGACTCACAATTTTTTAACCACACATTTCATCAAATTTTATCAAAATATACTAAAAATCTAATTTTAACTCTCACCAAACAGGGGCCAAATAAAATTTATGTAAAACTACCGATAGGGTATTGTATTCTGTCTCGTAATATATTTCATTAGCAAAATAATTTAATAAAAAGTCCAACCTAAAAAGAATTTTCTAAACACACTAACACAACATTAAACACAAAAAATAAATAAAATCCATGCTTTCATATCATTTGGCATCACTTTAAGAAGTTTAGTGACCAAATTTTGACCAACTTAAAGTATAGTGAGCAATTAAAGATGTCTGCCAAATTATAATGAACAATCAAGGATGCCTTGCTTACATGTACTGACCATCTTCCTTGATTGGGCCTCTAACGGTGATGGGGTCTCTAATAGTGATGGGGCACAACTGTGAAATTTATCTACCACGTCAGTTATTTCGTTAGATACGCGAAATGAAAGTGATTTCAGTGAGCAACGTTCGACGTTTTAATAAATTTAATGGTAGCCTTTTGCAATGTTCACCGGCTGTTGTCTAAAGTTCACTTTTTGCAATGTTTATTGAACCTTGCAAAAAGTTTCATTTTCGCAACGTTCAATAAATATTGCGAAAACATTCAAAAGATTTTACTTTTTGCAACGTTCATTAAATGTTGCGAAAAGTATTCTTTTGCAACGTTTATTGAGTGTTGCGAAAAGTTCCATTTTTCGCAACGTAACGTTCTATAAACGTGGTGAAAACATTCAAATATTTTTACTTTTTGCAACGTTCGTGAAGTCTTGCAAAAAGTTTCATTTTTTCCCAAATAAAATCGTATATGGATTCAGATGATAGAAACCTAAAATAACCCAAACCCTTAAGAGTATTTCACGCCTCTCTCCTCTCTCGTCTTCTCTTCTTCACTCCCGCCGCAACAGCCAACAACAAGCCCTAGTCTCCCGTCATTTTCTCTCTAATCGTCAACGGCGATCTTCATTTTCCGATTGCTGGTCATCGAACGCCCACACTCGAGTGCTAGAGTAAGTATATTTCCTTATTTTCTATTCTTATTTCTCCCCGTCTCTTTCTAACGAATATGGAGTACCTTTAAAATCCTGTTTTCTTCACTATATGTTTGATAATAACCCTTTTTATTGAGCGTGTTTATTGTGTTCTTTGCTGTGAGAACACGTTGGTGCATTTGGATCCATAGTGGTTTAATGGGGTTTCTTTGGATCCAGAGGAAAAATTATGTTCGACCAGATGTTATGTCACCTCCAGATACCCTATCAAAAGCCAAGGTAATTGACATTTTCTTCAGCAGTTGTATGTTGACTCAATTTGTTTACCCATAGGAGTAGATTTGGCATTTCAGATTGAGTCCTGTCACTGTGTAATGAACTGCCTAAATTGTGTTCCTGACTGTCGAGTTTAAAAAATATAAGATATCTGATTTTAGTTTAGCTGAGCAACTGTCTAATTGTTTTTCATTATTTTATTTTTTTTGTTTAATTGGTCAAGATCGGTATGCATAGAGCAAGATCAGATCTGGGTTGTATTCGATGGTCATAATGTATCTGGACCGTATATTCCACAATCAAGAGTTTCGCAATATGATTTTATAAGTTTGATTATTGATTGCAGGCTCTGGAAAAATATAGGTATGAGCAGTCACTCGAGCACACAAGTCAATTTATTGAAAAATTGGAGAATGAGCTTGAAGAGTATCATAAACATCTTGCTCGGTATAAAAAAGAGAAGGAGACTGCACAAGAGGTAGTTTTAATACCTGATTTTATCCTCTACTGTGTGAATCTTGTAATTAATTGGTTATTTGATTGACGTAAATAATTGATTTGTGGACATTGCGTACTGCCTCCTTACTCTTCTTCCCATTACGGGTTTTCAAGCATTAGTTAATAATTGACAATATCTTGATATCATAAGGCTATTCTGGTATTGAAATTGAAGAACTTTAAGTAGTAATTATGCCTGTTCATCGTTCAGAATTTTCAACTTATTCAAGATGAAGTTTGATAGTTGAGAGCTTTGTATCACTGTTTCTCAGTTTAAGACCCCCCAAGTCTGCGAGTAAGTGTGAATGAGAACCAAGCTACAGAAAGTGTAGTGAAAAAACTTTTCCCGTAAGAAGAACGCATGTTGAATTTGCAGGATGATGTAAATAGGAGAGGACAAGAAAAAGGTCCTTAAATGATGCTATGGAACAGATAGAGCTCCAATTGAAAGCTGGTTCATCCTGCAGCATATGTGCCTTGCACGAGTGAATATTCCCTCAAAAATTATATCAACTTAAATATAAGTAGAAATTGCACATTATTTTCTTCGTCAGTAGGAATTTCTTCTGCTCTCAGTTGATAGTTCGATTCACTCCTTTTGATGCATGTTTTACAGTGACTTGGCCAATGCACACAATCCTCTTAAGCTTGGAGGGCCCTATGAGATAGGTGGGCAGAACGAGTCTCGGGTTTGCAGCACATGTCTTCCGGTAGTAGCTGCGCACAATTTACTTAAGACGGCTCCACCAATATGGAGCAATGCTGTCAAAGAAATCCTGGAAGATTATGTCGAAGAACCTTCAAGTCGAATTTTCAACTGATATTGAAATCTGGGACATAGGAGGGATTCACCTATAGAGTTAATTGGCAGTATTTGTCAATTTGGTTGTCAAAGGAAGAACGAAAACTGCCGAGTTCGAATCCACAAAATTGAAGCGTTCCTATATTTCATTGTCAGAGAGTCCATGAAGGTTACTTTCTTAAATGTTAAATAAGGCGTATAACAATAAAAGGCTTTCCAAGTTCTGTTCAATTCTGACTATTCTTTCTAATCAATCCCTTCTATTGCTTAGTTTTTGTTATAAGTGTTCAGGTTTGTACTATGTTTATTGTTTCATACACGCTGCCACACCTGCATGAGTTGGATTAAATTTTTACGTTGGAGTACGTGTATATTTCAATTGTGTTCTTCACTAGTTTACATAAAGATCAAGGGTTACTGTGTCATTAGCAAGTATAACAGGCCAATGCAGGCAGTTGGAGCAGGAACATGAAGTGTTTCTACTCTTCCTTGTTGCTGGGAGAGATCTGGGACAGATCGGAGCTATTCTGGATTTCTGCAAGTTTAGATCCCTTTCTATTCTTTTGCTTTTCCTCAAAATTTCAACAATTATACTCCTTTGATGCTGATTCATGGGCGGATTGAATCAGGAGAAAAATTCACACAGTGCCCCCATATCGTCTGTGGAGTTTTTACAATGGCTCGTTCTCAAGATGAGCACATGGGAATGACGATTGAAATAGATTTTGTTAACATTTTGGACTCCAACTTCTGAACGATTTGTGGGAATGGGGAAAAAGAATGAATGGGAGGAATAAAAATGTTTATTGTGAGATAAAGTTTGATGTGATATAAAGGAAAGTGCAATATCATGTTGCATGCATTGTTGCGAGTTCATTAGGACATTGATGAAGTAAGATGGGCGGATTCCTCATATTGCTCCTCAGCCTACAGGGTATTAACAGTCGTTTCAAGCAGTTGTTCCTCTCCCAATGACAAGTTTTTATGCTTTATTCACTTATTCATCACTGGAAACACCATTTCCCATTCAATCTGCATGTGTTAAGCATGCCGTCAACATTTCGAATTCTACATGAGATTTAGGCATTATTTGAGCCTTATTATTTGGCAAAAAATGTATTTTTGAATAGTGATTGATGAAGAATGTGTGGTTAAAAAATAAGAAAAATTTTTGAGTCTACGTGTAATATTATTTTATTAAAGAATGTGTAGTTGAAAATAAGAAAATAAAAATGTATTTTTAAAATAATGGAAATCAAACCAGAGCTCATTGATCCATTAGTTATAGCTTCCTCGTTCGTAGATAAAACGGATTGGCTTGGACTTGCCTACTAGACGTAACCGAGTGTAAGCTCATCACACCTAGTTGCGTAAATAAACTTCTCTACTAATTAAATTGTGTTACGTTTGATAATAGATCATGTTTAATACTTCGTGTTTGGACTCATTTGGGGTGGAGAGTTGGTGGGTTTAAAATGATTTTAGGGAAACCTTAAAAATTGAATTTATTGAAGAACGCGAATAAGCGACGGTGTTAGGATGACACGTTAGTCAGTCCGCATTTATATTTTACCTCACAGAATATTTGCAGTTGACTTGATTAAAAGTAATGAAGGGTAACGGAGTGAAAAAAATTAAAACTAAATTGACCATCAGTTATTTGATTAAGACAAATTGAAATTGGAAATTGGATGATTCAATTCAACATTTTTATGAAAGTTCAATGACCGAAATTGAAATTTATCCACTTTTATGTTCTCATGAAGATATAGCCAAGAAAAAAGTCACATGAAATAAGAGTTTCCAGAAAAAAAAAATCACAAAAAGTCAGAGAACATGCAAATGGTGAATATCCGCTGCAACTTGCATTCAAGAGAAATAGTAAAACTCACTCAAATATAAAACGTTTGAAACTTGAAAGCATATAAAGGAACCTATACATATATATACACACCATATACAGTACCTTGAAAACACGAAAGTTGCATTCAAGAGAAAAAGTAAAACTCACTCAAATATAAAACGTTTGAAAGCATATAAAGGAACCTATACATATATACACACACACCATATACAGTACCTTGAAAACACGAAAGTCAGGTGTACTACATCAGAAATACAAAAACAATCACAGCTTCTATACTTGAGGTCGTTGCTTTCTGCATTTCTGTACACATCCATGCATAAAATACAATAGTCATACCTGTGACTTAACTCTGCTGAATAGAAACTCTCTTCTGTACTTATTGGAGAATGGGAGACCTGATTCTATGTATCAGCAGCACTTTCTGAACTGAGTGAATCATGGGCACGTAAATAGCAAGTGTGCTATTGAGCGATCTACTTCCATGTTCATAAATCCAGTGCACCTATAAAGAAACGTCACTGGTATAAGAATTATCAAAGAACCCGAAACATAAGAACAAAAAGCATAAGCCTTTGGCATCAGTTTCAGCGAAACAAATTCATTACTACATTTAGGTTATGCAGAATGCTTGAATATTATCAAGATGTGTAAGTATTTGGTGACATACTTTTTAGCTCCTTCAGCCATAAATGTTCCACTGGCATGTCTTTGATCTCCGGTGCTGCTGTTCAGGTTTTCAAGTTGCTGTCTTTGTTCAGCAAGGAGTGCTAAACGACATAAACCATCTCTTATGCATAGCTTTGTCCTTAAGTTCAACTAAACAAAAAATGTTAACCGCAGTGAGTGCCAAAGCTGTTGAAAATGTATGAAGAGATGAGCACTATAAAAATGATAGTTGGCATATAAGAAGCGTGGAAGCACCGAAGAACTTTTGAATGGAAATAAAAAGGAGATGTAACTCTAGTTCTGGTTACCGTAATCGGCTGCGCGCGTACAAGCTTATTCCCCGCCTCAGGCCTATATGAATGTGCATGCCTATACCAGATCAGTATCTTTACCAAAACCTTGCGTTTGGGTGGTCCAATGGACAATCTATTACGCTGTCCCCTTTGTCTGTTTCACTGCTTTGGAAGAGGGCCTTAGAATGAAATTATGAATCATTGGACCCCCTCGAAAAGCTCTGTTATCCACAGATGAGAGTGATCAGGGAGGACAACATGAAGTGAATTACTAAATATTAGAGATAAGTTTTACCACTTGGTCTAAAAGCGACAATGCCACGTGTATATCATTAAATACTTTCTTCAGTAATTCCCCTACCATGTAGGTGGGGTTTATTTTTTTCCTATCAAAGCCTTCCGCGTTGACAATTTCATTATATGGGTGGCGGTAAGACTTTAACTCAGGACCTTAGCCTGCTTAGATACCATGAACACAAAGATGATGAGAATAAAAATACGATATTGTTTCGTTACAAAAAAAATTGTGAATATATACGTGCACACTAGCACTTGCATAGCACCGCACCTCTCTTTGTAAACAGAACAACTCATATTGATTTTGACTGAATTTGTAAACCATGTAGAATTGAAGTTTAATGCAATCTTCGGTCTCTAGGACCTTATCATTAAATGGGTTGCATATAATAATTCTGTACTCCTATTACCTGGAAAATTGCATCCTTAATAAGACTGTCAATTAACTAAAAACTCAAAATTTTCTGAAGAAGCAACTGTATAAACTGCTAACTTTTTAAAGCTCAAACTTTTGGTCAATAATACTAGGCCCTTGTTTGATCCACAATATTTCCAAAATGCATTTTTCTTTCTTCTTTTCAACCACACATTCTTCAATAAAATAATATTATACATAAACTCAAATTTTTTTTCTTATTTTTTAACACATTCTCCATCAATCTACTAATTCAAAATGCATTTTTAGAAAATAATGGGCTCAAAACAAGCTCTAAAACATGAAAATTGCTGGATTTGAACCTTACTACAAAGCGTTATGCCGTAACCTGCACATAGTTCTAAAAGTTTTTGTCTCACGTATGATAAGACACTGTGCAATATAAATTAATAGATAAATTACACCTCAAAGGGTTTATGCCATACATATTTTAAAATCCAGAAAGGACATATACCTGTTCTGTGACATGCTGAAGCTGGCGAAAACTAACTGCTTCCGGTGAAATATCATCCAAATCCAACCTCATTGACAGGCTTTCTTGTATATTTGAGGAACATAATTCTGCTGGAGTTACTATCCTGACTCCTTCAACATCAGAGTGATCATCCAGTTTATCTCCAGAAAGGTGGACTTGCTTTTCTAGTGAGACAGAATCACATGTAGAGCGATAAGAATCTTGACCCATAGCTTGCTGTTGATGTTGTATGTCCACATATGGGAAAGCTTGATGAGATGTGTTCCTGTCAGGAAATTGAACGACTTCACTTGGCAGGTTACTGATACAACTGAAAGAACTACCATTTCCAAAGTTCTGTTCTTTTCTTTTTCTCTCAGACATGTTCTGGTGCTTTGACTGCATTTTGCACTCATCAATCTGCCAAGTATTTCATATTGAAATTGTCACATAGCCAAACAGTTTGAAAATCATTCAACTATAGTGGACACCACCTTTCACTGAGACAGCATCAACAGATTATAAAGACTATAGACTTCAATTAAAAGTAGAAATTTGCACCCCCAAAATTAATAAAACTTCAATAAATAGCTATTCCATTATCGGGATTAAAAGTAAGCACAAGTAAATGGCAGAAATAATTCCTTCTCAAGATACATCACTGTTTCAAGTGCCATTACATTGCTGCCACTATTAGAGTGGTTCTTTAATGACATCTTGGCCTCAACTTCACCACTGAGTCTAAGTCCCCGCAGAAAACATAATCCCCAGTGGTGAATTGTGCTTCCAAATTACTTTCAAAATTTCACAAGTATCGATAGAAAAGAAAAGAAACTCTTATTCCAATCACAATGAAGCACACTGACCTGATCTCTAGGTGTAAACTCATCTTTGTCGTCTGAGCTACAGGGTCCGTTCACAATAGACAGATGAGAAGCAAATTCATCCCTACCTAGGGGCCAAGAACTCTCTTTTGACCCAACTGGGAATGTTGCCAAGGCTGAATCATTAATAGCGCAGGTCACAATCAACTTTGATAGGTCATGGTTTTCTGAAATATTTTCCATTGAATTTGAGTCAGGACACAAAAACTTTAATTCTGACTTCGGCACATCTCTTGATTCTCCTAGAGCATTGGATGATGAAAACCAACCAAATTCATCTTCTCTGCTGGCCCCAAGTCCATACGTTGAATCACAACTTCTGGAATACAGGATCCAAAGATGAGCTAATATATGATACAGTGAAAATTGTAGTAGGTACCTATCTCAAAAGGAGAAGGCATGCAATTACCTGAACATCCTGTCGACATCCTCAAAATTATCGAAGAAGTTGAGATCATTGTCTATTTGGGGGGTGTCCCCAAGTGGATAACTGTAAGAGTGGATACGATCTGCAGTACTCTTCTCATCGTGAATTAGATCATTTGCACAAAACTCACTACCAATGGAGTCTGTATGATTGTTTTTGATGCCATGACCCGATGTTTTCGCATTATCAGATATTGAGTCGCTATCAGAAGAAGTAGGAAACAAACTATTTTGTGTGTCGGACAGTGAGTGTTTTTCCAACATTGAGCTCCTTCTATTATATTCTCCATCTCTTTCATTATCACCGTATATATCATTGTATCTGTCTGTAAAATTACTCGAAATACAAGTTAATTCACAGCGAGGTTTCTTGCAAACATCACCGTGAAAGGAATTTCTGTTGACTCGTTTGTCACCCGACTGGGGTGCTATATGGTCATCAATCTGACCAAATTCATCCCAAACTGTACCTTCAATCTGTTAAAAGCAGTTACAGAATTTTTAGGGGTAAAAACTGCAGAGAAAAATTTAAAGAAAATTGGTTTAAAAAAAAAAAACAGATTAGTGAATAATGAACTCATGAATGAATGAACCACGAGGTAGTTGTGTAATGACTTTCAATCATGAATTAAGTCCTAAGAACTTTAATGAACATTGCCAAACTATATGAGAGAGATACTAACAAAATAGTAAATTTTAACATCAATATGTAATCTCAGCACAAATGTAAATATAAACCTCAACAGAGGAATTGCTGGGGAGAGAATATTGTCTTTGCTTCTAAGACGGTTTCCAGATATAACATCCATGCATTCATATAACAAGAACTTATGTGTAATTTCTGTGATCCTCACATTAACGGGATATTTGATATATTTAGTCCATCCATTTGATGACATTTAACTTAGTGCCTCTAGTACACTCTATTTTGTCCTTTTTTTCCTGTGGCGGAAATGTATAACCATTTTTTGAATAGATAGATTAAAGACCAATGAATTAAAAGATTAAATTAACTGGAATTCATAAAATTATAATGGAAAAGGATGCAACAAATTACTGCTCAACTTAGATATAGGGAAGGAGCTAGATTGTAGGACTGGACTCACAGAAAAGAGAAGTCTGTAGTAAAAACTGCTTATGTAACATTTTTTTAAAATCCAATAATTCAATGTACCATTTCGCAGACCTACTAAAAAGAATTTTTTAAGTAGCTAATAAAAATAAGTTAATTACAGTTTCATTTATTTTAGAATATTTATGCAGTATTGGCTCTTAAGCGTATTATGATCTAGTCTTATTTTTCTTTTCGAGTAGAGAGGTTCTTATTTAAAGAGTGAGAATTGCTTTTTTTTCTTTTGAAGAAATGAGGTGTAGATATTATATTGTGCTTGTTTGGTAAAGCTTTTGTTAGCTAAAAAGCTAGTCAATGGCCAAACTTCATTTTTAACCCCGCAATTCATTTGACCCACAACTTTTATCCATTTTTTCACAAACATTTCCTAGGACCCACTAGTTTTTATCAACTTTTAGCAACATCACTCAGCCCCATTATATCTGATTTTGTAATACAATGATAATGTACGTCGAGAATATAAATGGCCACCAAAAACAAGTTTTATGACTCAACTTAATGGCTCCATTTTATATCATGAAAAAGACCTAGTTATTTATACAGCATTTTAATAAGTATAATGTGCTCTCTGTTCAATGTTTCTGCTATTGCTATTGCTATTTCTAATCTTTAAACTTTTTGACTAAGGTGTGGGTGCATTGAAACTTTGATATCAAGCAATTAAGAGAGGTAACTATTGCTGAGGATTAGATGATAAGAATAACATAACTTCTCATCATCATTGATATCTCATAGTTTAAAACTGGCCTAATCATAGTTGACCCGTATAGTTGCATAATAGGACTCTCCCATGACTGAGTCAATTACACTAAAAGGTTTTTTACATACATTACTACTAAACCAATGTGTTCTATTACCAAAAAAATATATATAAAATGCATAAGCATGTGTGAAATTTACTTCCTAGAAATTCAAACGTAAAGGTTATTACAAATAACCAATAGATAGATGAGAACCATTTTTATTAGCTGTATCAACACTCATATTTTATTTGTATATTCCCTTTATACTTTCTTATACAAACATACACAACATGCTACCAAAAAATAGAAGAAAACAATATACATATAATGAAAACAGGACAGAATTTTATTTTAATATATACATAAAAGCAAAATATAAGGAAGAGAGAAAGCATAGTTGATCTCTAGCCAATCAAATATAAATCCTACCTTGTAAGTGCATAAATCTGACATTTCTTCTAGTCTCCAGGCTGCAATCCAACTGCACATTGGTTTCTTTATATTTCAAATCCAAATCCTTCCTTCACTAAATCAGTCTAACAACAATCATAGAAGAACACGTTAGTATTACACAAAATCGTCATTCTACTGCATCAATATACATTCAATCTCCAATCTAACTTTTTGGAAATCCAAGGAAAATGACAAGTCACTGTTAAAGGCGGAGAATATATAAAAGCAACAAAACTTAATTGTCTTCCACAAGCTAAATGATCAATTTTCACAAAAATGTAAATCAATTCAAGGAACGTAAAATCTTATCAAATTACCAGAAATAAATTCAAATGGATGAAGGAATAATTAGTGCCTAAAAACGTAGCAAACATACCCAAAAGAACTTATATCGTTTCCATCAGAAAATTAGTGAAAGTACCAAATTTTAAAAAATAACAAAATTAATCTTTGAGATTCAATTTTCATTTCAAATCTAAACTATCAGAAATATAAAATCAAATGGATGAAGGAGCCTAAAAACGTAGCAAATATACCGAAAAGAACTTATATCGTTTCCATCAGAAAATTAGTGAAAGTACCAAATTTTAAAAAATAACAAAATTAAACTCAGAGATTCAATTTTAATCGGAACATCTAAACAACAAACCTATTCAATTGACAGCAACAAAAATCCGCTAAAAAAATTACAGTTAATGCTTGCCAACATGATCTTGCCTGAAAACTCACCAAATATTATAAAAACGCAGCAAGAGTTGTAAAAATTCTCGGAAATGATGATTTAACTCCACAAAGCCACCGGCAGAAATCTTAAACTTGAATCACAAATTTCGGAACTGCGAGGATATAGAGAGAGAATGGAGGATAAGAAAAAATATTTTGGAGAATATTTTAGGCTTTTAGTTGATTTATTGACCAAATATATGGGAGTCACAGTAGTGCGCCACATGGCGAAGAAATCCAAGCAAAGGCTGGTGGGATTAGAATTCGTGGACGGCAGATCAAGTACAGGTGTTAGTGGGATCACAATTCGTGGACGAGAGAGCGAGTGGAGCTACGATCCGTTGCTAGAAAATTATTGGTCCACGTTTCAATAAGGTTCGGGCCAACGTGTCGACTGTAAAGCCAGGTCGTATGTCGGGGAGTGAGAAACCGGATTTCGGTGTTTTGACAAAGCACGTGGATGCTTTGGTAGATAATTATTATTTCCAAACTCTTCCTTTATACTCATTTCTAATCGTATATTCAAATAATAAAATATTTTACACATAAATTTACAATTTTTTCTTAATTTTTAATCACATATTCTCTTAAAAAT
>CAIGRT010101542.1:0-10460 GCA_903798405.1 Fraxinus platypoda | reverse complement strand
CTACCAACCTAGACGACGACACGTAGTATCTGATCTCATGACTGCAATTCCAACAGGTTTCCTGGATTCTGTTATCCTGCACCACTCCTAGCTACAGTTTCCGAAGCTCTCCTAGATTCTGCTCTCCTGCAGCAACTCCTAGCTCTGTGAAATTGTTTATCTCCTGTAGAACCACGAAGAACACCGCGTTCCTCACAAATTGGAACTCCAATCAAAATTCCTCGATCTTTAGAACTCTGATAAGATGTAGTTGAATAGCAATTTGGTATTTGGATTATTGAATTGATGTTTTTCTCTCCAAAACAAACTTACAAGATGAAGGTTGAAAGAATGAATCAAATCAATCTCTCACAGATGTAGCTCTCTCAATGTTCAACCTTGGAATTTTCGTACAAAAGTGTTTTGGTATTTATAGGTAGGTTAGAAAAATGAATGGGCCAGGGAAAAAACCTTTAAAATGCGAAACAAAACTTTCCCGAATAAAGCTGTCGCTCGAGTGAGGGCTCAGCGACAGTCAAGCGATAGACTGTCGCCCGAGTGAAGGCAGGACGACAGTCATTTCTGCTTTTGTAGCTCAGCCCAAACATTGGCGACGGTCTAGCGAAAATCCGCTCCGTTTTCCACTTTTTGCCATTCTCGAATCCTAGACATAATAACCCTATTTTCATTATATTTGCACATTACTCCTTGAAATTTTACAATATATCAATTTCAGTCCTTTTGTTCACAAAATCGCCAATTACAAATAATCTAAAACCTAACAAATTAGCTTGACCCTTTTGTTAGTATTTTTGGAATCTGATTTTTCGTCAATCCATTGTATCCTTTTCTACCGCTGATCGAGTCTGCCCATTTATTGCCTAGGCATCTTGGCTATTATATTTAGAAAGCCTGCTTGAGACTTACGTTCGGATAGTGAAGAATCGGGCCTAAGAATTTATTTTTGTTGGGCCTTATTTTGTCTAAAATATTTGGGCCCATTCGATACTTTAATTTCATGTGCCATCACTTTCTTGGGCTATTGCAATATATTTTCTCTCCCAATTTATGAGCTTGTTTGAAAGTGGGCAGTGAGTTTTAAGCCTTTATCAAATGTTATAGTTTCAATTTGTAAGTTTCTTGGAGGGATATTATTTTCATATTTTTGATTGGGATTGCTGAAAATTATTCCCACTTCTAGCTTTATTTTCCATGGTATAATTGGTTGCCATTAGACTTCATCTTTGGGCTACAACGATTTATTCCCACTAACAAACTGATGAACTTTGACTGAGCATGATGGCTGGACATTCCCACTTTAGTGCTAGAGATTTATCATCCTTGGTTTCTTACTAAATTGTTTGAGGGCTACACATTTCTTGCACTGCTTATTTTTATGGACAATGGCAACTGCATCCCCTATTGAAAACACAATTTGGGAAGAATCGTGCAACTATAATATTGCATACTAAGCACTGGACAGAATTTTTGGACGTACTTCATATTGGACTATTGGCTTATGCTTTTCTGTTATTATGCTCATTCGGTAATTGTCAATGGAAACAACAATATCCTTTCGAGGCCCAACTACACATCAAGCTAAAAAGTAGCCATGGGCATCCTTTATAATTTATCGTAATGGTGTTATTTGGTTCGAGTTTTAGTGTCACTATCACCTTCATCTTTGTATTCTATGAGTCCTCATTACTTAGACAAAGGAAGAGGCGAAATCTCAATGCATTTGTCCTTGAAAAAAGGAGCATTTCTCGACCTCATCCACGGGATGTTTATTCTCCGCCTCGTTAGATGCTTATTCCTATATTCGCGAGACCTTTATACTTCGCCTCTCACTATTGTCGAGTCTAATTATAAGACCTTGTCTATCCGAGGCCAATTTGTAAGATTCTGATAGTTCGAGAGCATTTCGCGAGATGTTTATTCATCACCTTGTCAGATGCGTATTCCTAATTTCGCGAGACGCTTATTCCTTGCCTCTCAGTATCGTCGAGCCTAACTATAAGACCTCGTATCTGAGGTCAGTTTATATGACTATGATCATTCGAGAGTTTTTGTGGGTTCTTTATTCCTAGCATCTCACTATCGTTGAGTTAAGCTATAAGACCTCGTCTATCCGAGATCTGCTTATAAGATTCCGATAGTTCGAAAGCTTTTCGTGGGATGTTTATTCCTTGCTTCGTCAGACGCTTATTCTTGGTTTTACGAGACGTTTATTCCTCACATCACACTAACATCGAGCTTATCTATAAGACCTCGTCTATCCGAGGCCAATTTATAAGACTTTGATAGTTCGAGAGTTTTTCGTAGGGCATTTATTCTCCGCTTCACCGATGTTTATTTCTAGCTTCGCGAGACGTTTATTCATTGCCTCTCACTATCATCGAGCTTAGCTATAAGACCTCGTCTATTTGAGGCTAAATTATAAGACTCAGATAGTTCGAGAACTTTTCATGGGATGTTTATTCCCCGTTTCTTCAGACACTTATTCTTGGTTTCACGAGACGTTTATTCCTTACATCTCACTATGGTCGAGCCTAGCTTTAAACCTTGTCTATCCGAGACCAGATTATAAGACTCTGATAGTTCGAGAACTTTTCGTGGGATGTTTATTCCCATTCCTAGATTCTCGAGACAATTATTCCTTGCTTCTTACTATCGTCGAAATTAGCTATAAGACCCCATCATTCCGAGGTTAACTTAAAGAATCCGATAGTTCAAGAGCTATTCGTGGGATGTTTATTCCCTGCTTCACCAGATGCTTATTCCTGGCTTCATGAGATGTTTAGTCCTCGTTTTTCACTATCATTGAGCTTAGCTATAAGACCTCGTCGTTCCAAGGCTAGCTTATAAGACTTAAACAGTTTGAGAGCTTTTCATGGAATATTTATTCTCCGCTTTGTCAGATACATATTCCTGGATTCGCGAGATGTTTATTCCTCGTTTCTCACTATCGTCGAGTCTAATTATAAGACCTCGTCATTTCGAGGCTAGTTTATAAGACTTCGATAGTTCAAGAGTTATTCGCAGGAATGTTATTTTCCCTCGCTAGATGTTCATTCTTGGGTTCGCGAGATATTTACTCATTGTCTTCATATCGTTGGGCCTATCTATAAGACTTCGTCATTCGGAGGCCAGTTTATAAGATTTCGAAGTTCGAGAGATATTTACGAGGATGTTTATTCCCCGCTTTGCCAGATGCTTATTCTTGGCTTCTCACTATCGTCGAGACAGTTGTAAGATCTCATCATTCTGAGGCCAATTTATAAGACTTTGATAGTTCGCAAGATATTTATTCCCAACTTTGCCAAATACTTATTCCTGACTTCTCAAAATGTTTAGTCCTCGCTCCTTACTATCGTCGAGCCCAGTTGTAAGATTTCGTTATTTCAAGGAAAGTTTATAAGACTTTAATAGTTTGAGAGCAATTCATAGAATGTTTATTCCCTGTTTTACTATATGCTTATTCTTGATTTTGCGAGATGTTTATTCTTTGCCCTCACTATCGTTGAGTCTAACTGTAAGATCTCATCATTGTGAGGTCAGTTTATAAGACTCCAATAGGTTGAGAGCTATTTGCGAAATACCTCTTACTATTGTCAACCAAGTTGTAAGACTTTGTCATTCTAAGGCCAATTTATAAGATTGATAGTTCGAGCGCTATTCATGGGATTTTATTCTCTGTTTCACCATATGCTTATTTTTAGCTTCCCGAGATGATTATTCATCGCCCTTCACTATTGTCGAGCCTAATTATTAAACCTCGTCTACCCGAAGCCAACTTATAATACTCCAATAGTTCGAGAGCTATTCGCGGGATGTTTATTCCCCGTCTCGCCAGATGCTTGTTTCTGACTTCTTGAAATGTTTATTCCTCGTTTCTTACTATCGTTGAGTCTAGCTATAAGACCTCGTCTATCCGAGGCCAACTTATAAGACTCCTATAGTTCGAGAGCTATTCGCGGGATGTTTATTTCCTGCCTCACTGGATACTTATTCTCAACTTTACGAGATGCTTATTCCTTGCATCTCACTATTGTCGAGCCTAGCCGTAAGACCTCGTCCTTCCGAGGCCAACTCATAAGACTTCGATTGTTTGAAAGCTTTTCGTGGGATATTTATTCCCCACTTTGCCATATGCTTATTCCTGGCTTCGCAAGACGTTTATTCGTTGCCTCTCACTATCGTTGAGCCTAACTATAAGACCTCGTTTATCTGAGGCTAGTTTATAAAACACTGATAGTTCGAGATCTTTTCATGGTATATTTATTCCCCGTTTCGTCACATACTTATTCTTAGCTTCGCGAGACATTTATTCCTCATTTTCACTATCATCGAACCTAGCTATAAGATACCGTCTATCCGAGGCTAGTTTATAAGACTTAATAATTTGAGAGCTTTTCGCAAGATGTTTATTTCTCGATTCGCCAGATGCTTATTCCTAGCTTCGTAAGACGTTTAATCATCTCCTCTCATTATTGCCTAGCCTATTTATAAGTCCTCGTCTATTCGAGGCCAGTTTATTAGACTTCGATAGTTCAAGAGCTTTTTGTGGGATGTTTACTCCCCGCTTCATGAGATGCTTATTCCTGGTTTCGCGAGATGCTTATCCCTCCCTTTTCACTATTGAAGAGCCTAGCTGTAAACCTCGTATCCGATGCCACTTATAAGACTACAAAAAATTGAGAGCTTTTCGTGGAATGTTTATTCCCCATTTCACCAATGCTTATTCCTAGCTTCGCGAAATGTTAATTTCTCAGCTCTCATTATCATTGAGCTTATCTATAAAACACTTTCCTTCTCAGGACAGCCTATAGGACTTGATAGTTTGAAATGAGTCATTGACCTACAATGCGAGATGCCTCACAATATGGGATGTTGCATTACAGCTGCAAGTGTCTTTAGAGAGCTCATTACATCTGCTTCAACTAAATTTTAGTTGCATTTATCTTTTTAGAGCTCATTACGCCCCTACTTCAGCTTATCGTGCTTCTACATTATCTACACTTCAATCAAATAGACCTTGCCAGTCAAATATTCTCATAATTGCAGCCACTTAGTCGAGCTTATATTCTCCTAAGCACATCAGCTTGGTCGAGCTACTATTCATGATCCCTTCCATGGATAAAACTTCCACCATGGAGGAAGCCCTTGACGAGGTACGGACACTCTCCAAGGGATCACTTCTAACAAGGATGTCCACTTCGATCGGAGAGGCATGTGACACCCCCACTAGGATTGTCTCTGATTCAATCGAAGATGATGCTTTCTATGGATGAACCATCCACCATGGAGAAACCCCTTGATGAGGCACGAACGCCCCCACAAGGTCACCTCTTCCAAGGATGTCCACTTCAATTACTGAGGTGTGTAACACCCCTATAGTGGTCGCATCTGATTCCATCGAAGATGATGCTCTCCATGGATAAACTATCCACTACGGAGGAAGCTCTGACGAGGTGTAGACACCCCCATGGGGTCACTTCTTCCAAGGATGTCCACTTCGATCAGCGAGACACGTGACACCCCTATATGGGTTGTCTCTGATTTCATCGAAGGTGATATTCTCCATTAATGAACCATACACCATGGATAAAGCTCTTGACAAGGTGCAAACGCCCCAACGGGGTCAATTCTTCTAATGATGTCCACTTCGATTGGCAAGATGCATGACACCCCACAGAGGTCGTATCTGATTCCATCAAAGAATATGCTTTACATGGATGAACCATCTATCATGGTGCAAGCTCTTGAAAAGATGCGAACATCTCCCGTGGGGTCACCTCTTCCATGGATGTCCACTTTGTTCGACGAGGTACGTGACACCCGCACAGGGGTCGCCTCTGATTCCATAAAAAATGATGCTTTCTATAGATGTACCATCTACCATGAAGAAAGCCCTTGACATGGATGTGACACCTCATGTAAGGATGTAAGCTTATCACATATACTTATATTTAGAGTCTCATCTCTATACCAACTTCATCATAGTTGCTTATCTATTCAGAGTCTGACATCTGCATCAGCATCATTTCTACCTAAAGTCCAAGCATTATATGAATATCTATACTTAGACTCGGGAGACTATTGTGATACTAGTATCTTAGAACCATTACATATTATTGCTTGCATATGCATTATATAGTTGTTGCAAAGTACCTATGTCACATCGCTATTAGTATGTTATGACATTATTTTCACTACTATTTGTACTTATGTCACGGCATCTACATTATAAACATGTTGCTTCACATTAGCAATACTATTACAATGAGTTGTGCAAGCTATGACATGCTATGATACTTTATAGGCTCTCTGCATATTATATCTTGGAAAAATGTGATATGTTATTATTTACCTTATCGTCTTAAGTAATTTGAGGGGCAAATGGGTCACAATTTATTTTATATATTTGCAGTGGAGATATTATGTTATATATTAGGTCAGTTTAGTCCATATTACAAAGGAGATGCTGCTAAAATTTCGACAAATTATATGCAGTATCTCTCTTTTGAAGCAACTTGTAAGCCTTCGCTTATTCAGGCTCACACAGATATTTTTGAGATAATTCGTAAGTCCTCGAATATTGGAGTGGCTTATGTTTTCGTGGAAATTCGTAAGTCCACATATAGCCTCCGTTTGGTGCACATTTTGAAGGTAAGAATGCATTTTTACTGTTGATGATATGAAGAATATGTGGTTGAAAAATAAGGAAAAATTATTGATGTGATGGAAAATATTATTTTATTGAAAAATGTGTGGTTGAAAATGAGTAGAAGAATGATAATGAAAAAAATAATGTGGACCAAACAGGGCCATATTCAGCTTATGTTCTTAAGATAGTTTATAAGCTCTCACTTATTGGAGCTACTCATATTTTCGAGACAATCTTTAACAACTCGCTTACTTGACAACTTATATTTCAAAGTTCGACCATAACATGAATGTACGACTCAGACTTGAGGGACTATTGTTGTTACACCCCATTTTATAATAGTCAAAAGTCAAGGTTTCTTATTTAAAGTCAAAGGTTCGACTGGTCAAAATCGAAGTCAAATAGGGACTTATATGGAATAAATTATTTTCTTGGATTTTATTTTATAATTGATAATACTCGAGGGTTTAAGATGGATTTAATTTAAAGTTGGGGACATACTTATCTATTATTGGATGTTAAATGATTAAAAGTTATATTAAATTGAAGATGAGGGACTTCCTTTGCAAAAGTGGAGTTAGTGGAGCACAAGTGTCCTTTATAAACCATTGTCTTCATTTTATATACACACACAGAAGCTAAAAACGGAACATAGGAAGAAGATCAAAAAAGAAATGAAGAAAAAGGACAAAGAAAGAGTAGGGGAAAAAAAAGGAAGGAATAAAGGAATTATGTGCTAACTTCTTCAAGCTTGAGTTCAGTTTCTTCATTCTTAAAGAGGTATAGAAGTAAATGTTTTATGGTATAATTTATGTTAAATATTGAGGGTTTTTATTGGTTGGTGTAATTTTCAGATTAAATGAAAGGAGTATAGTTTCAAGTCAACTTCTTGATTTGTTATGCTAATTGCATGAGGTGAACAATTATAGCAAACCCTAGAATTTTTAATTGGGTTATTGAGTAAAAACAGTTTGTGGAAATGTTATGTTGATAAAATTACTCACATTAAAGCATGAATTTATGGAACAAGATGAAAGTTAAATTGGGATGAGGTAAATTTGGATATAGTAAATATTGGTCAAGGTATTAGAATGTAGAATTAGCTCAAATTGATTAAATGAAATTTGAGGAATTTATTCAAGTATCGAGAAATCAAGTTTTAGTATTCGATTATTATATTCAGAGCTACTTAATATGATAGTTGTTAAGTTGATTATTTTTGGATCATATTTCATGTGGTGATGAAATGATTGAAAAACCTTATCGACCTCCATAGCATGTACATTGTCTTTAGTGAATAGGAAAAACTTATTTTTCAGAAACAAATATTTACTAAATTTATAGTAGATCAGAAATTTACCTATTTCTTATAGTCGAAGTGACAACATGATTTTCAAAATAAAAATGGATTTTATAATTAGTTCTTTTAAAAGTTAAAATAAGTTCAGATAAATCATTTCGTTGGTATGTTATATTAGTATATTTCAAGGTATCTCAAATTATTTTTAAAACCTGATTTTACCCTCTCTACACTGGTGTGATTGTGCTTCCACAGTGTATGACTATTATAGTAATTTTATTAACTCTACACTATGTGAATGTGTTTCCATAGTGTATGATCAGATTATAGCCTTTGGGTAGCTCTGTGCGCGTATGACCATAATTTCAGAATTGAATAGTTTTGACATATATATCCGTATTAATTGATACACGAGTATTGTCATTCCGGGTACCTTTTTGGTGTGATTTTTCAGTATTATACAGCTTCTCAGATTTTAGACTACAGAATCTTATTCAGTTTACAGAATAAAGATTTCTGCTTATAGTGCTGTGAAATGATATTTTCACTCATATTTATTGATATCAAATTTCTTGTATTAGTTATATCTTATAGTTGTTTATTGAGAATAAAGAGTAAAGAATTTTATGATTCCATTATACTTTAGTTTTAAAAGTATTATTAGATTTCAGACTTTCTTAAAATTGTAATAGTATAAGTAAGAGTTTTCAAAAATGTTTGCATAAATGGAAAAAAGTTTATTTATTTTCGAAATATCCATTCATTGAATTACATGCTCTTATATTTTGTCACCATTTTCCTTATCAGATAGTAGCTGAGTTGAGCAGCGTTGAAACTTGTCCATCCACTGAGTTGAGCCACACATTGTCAGTAGTTGTGCGACTCATTTTGTCAGTTTATATATGTCATATTTCTTTTAGTATACATGCATCTTTTGTCAAAAAAGCTAATTTGTAATTTATATATTTATGTCATGGGCTCGCTGCATATTTGGTATCTTTTGGTATCATGGGCTCGATTTACCAGTATCGTATTTCGTATAGTTTGTATTTTGAGGGGCTGATGTACCATATTTTAAATTATATGTACATGTTTGAGTAAATTTATTATTATTTAGACTTTTTTAGTCCATATTACAAAGGAAACTTTGTCAATTTTTTTATAAAAGTATGTCACAATCAATGCATGTCAAAGTTGTCTTGGTTGTGGGTCCGACACTTAGCTAGTATCTACCATTAGCGCACGGCACGTGTCGGTCCATAGGGTGATTGGGGCTGGTCATGTTAATTGCTATATCCGTAAATTACGTAGCATGCTCAGACGAAATGTGTTCCATATATGCCGACTGGCATAGACTATCTAATTGATTGAGCTTATTTTAATTAAACAATTGAATCATGGCCTCTACCCATTAACACATGTGGCCCATTTACATTTCCTTCTATATTTGAAAGTTCATTTACACAATGAATGTATGATTCATAACCCTAGCCAAATTTCTCCTCCCGTCTGTTGCATTCATTTTTCTCTTATCCGGCAATTGATTTGACAGTCGGAATGCAAACAATTGCTGAACCTTTTTCTCAACCGCTGGCCTTTGCCTCTTAACGAGGTATTCCAGTGTGCAGATCACATCTACGTGGAGGAGAGGTGATAGGATTCTGTCGACGTATTTTTTGAGGTCAACAAGAATGTAAACCAGAACAACAATAACTGATGAAGAATTGGGCAACCAGGTTAGTTTAGTTAAGCATAAAAATGTAAAAGTACATTTTGTTTCCAAACTAATTTGAAACTTCTAAAAATGAAAATAATTATTTATTTAAAACTTATAAGTAATCATTTTAAAGCCAAACATGCTTAAAAGAACACAACTAGAGTTATGTTATTCAATGTTCTACCTTCATGTTGAACGTGCAATAACAACCAACGGATTCTTGTTCTAATTACTTTGAGATAGTGGTGGCAATTGAGCCGAGCGGCTTGTCAGCTCGGTCGCTCGGCTCGTACTGTAGCAGCCCATGAGCTGGTTGGGCTCGTCAAAAGACGAGCTCGAGCTGGCTAGTTCGCTAGATGAGCCGAGCTTGCTCGGCTCGTACTGTAGACGAGCTGCTCGCCGAGCTTTTCTTCGAGCTACTCACCGAGCTGCTCGCTATGAGCCGCCTGGCTCATAGGCTCGTTAAAAAATTAAATTGGCAAAAATTCAGTGACTTTTTTCATTTTTTTTTCTATAAATACCCACCCCCCCTAATCAATATTTTTCTCCCACCAATCTTCTTATTCTCTACTCTACTCTCTACAATTTACAAATTATCAACATTCAACAATATCATTCATTCAATTCTATAATCATCTTATCATCTTCATCTTCTACAGTTTTTTAACATTATTATCTTGATTTTACTTTTACAATTCATTTTTTACACTACTACATAATCTTCATTCACTTCTCAATTCTACATTTCTACATTCTATTTCAAGTCTTCAACATTCAATTTCTATTATTCACAA
>CAIGRT010101514.1:0-10983 GCA_903798405.1 Fraxinus platypoda | reverse complement strand
GTGATAGCGCATATTCTTGTAGTGTAAATTACTTAGTCTTTAAATTGAAAATAAATAATAATAGGATTCATCTTCATCCCAACACAAAAAAAAAAATCTAACCTAGCATATTTTAAAAGATAAAACAACAAAGGAATTGAAAAATTATCACCCGAAATTTATAAATACAAGAAGGAGATATGAAATCTATTTCTTGTTCTTGATCTTCAATCCCGATATTTGATTCTTCAAGTTCTTGATGTTTCTTGATTTGGATTCCTTTCTAGATTTGTTCTCCTCTCCTAATTATGATGAATTTCCCCTTTGTTCTGGAAAATTTTTATGATATGAATTGATATGAGAGGTAAGATAGAGATCCCCTAATGTTTAGCCCTAGTCTTGTATTTATAGATGACGAAATTAGGTCAAGAAACACGTGTAATTTTTTTTTAAAAGAGTTTGATTGAAATATAGAAAGTTGTAGTGGCGTCAAAGAATTGGCCTTGCATATGCATAGACATTCTTCTTGCGTGCGCATGGAAGAAGAGATTTAGCCTCAATTTGCTGGAATTTCAGCTTTGCACTTCTTGTATGTGCATGAAAGAAGAGATTTAGCCTCGATTTATTGGAATTTCAGCCTTGCATGCGCAAGGCTTGAACCCCATGCACACGCATGGCTTTGTATAGTTTGGGACCAATTACGAGTTGGTCCCTAAACTTTCTCCATGAAATCTCCATTAATCTCAAAATCTTCCTACAAGAGTTCTATCACACCAAAATATACTAAATTTGGTTGAAGGATGTATAATATAATGGTTTTTTGGGTTTAGCATCTAGTGTCCACTATTTCAACACATCAAGTATGAAGTAACTTATTCATTTTCAATGAAAACTTAATTCATGTACTCAATTAATATAAAATTTCACATGAATAAGCAAAAATTAATCTACTGCTCGCCGAACTTATGCTCGAGCGGATGAAACAGTAGTTACCTCGCTTGACCTTCGTCCCACTGTCGCTCGAGCGAAAAAGCTCTTCGCTCGAGCGACCATATTTTCTGGGCAAACCTAATTTTCGATTACCGAAAATTTTACTTGGGTCATACTACCTAAACAGTCCAACATTTAAATAGAGGCGCCGTATACTTTTCGAAAAAGAGGTTGAACAATTATTCTTTCAAGAGATTACATCCTACACATATTCCATATTGTTCAATCCAAATTCCATATGCGCCAACCTTGTTGAAAACATCAAATCTACCAAATCAAACACCAAGGTGCCATTCTTTTGGTTCTGTCAAGGCATTGAAGATCAATGAAGAATATTCAAAAACGAGGAATTCTTTGGAAGATCCACAGGAGATAAACGTACGTGAAGAGTCGAGAGTGGAGTTCGTGTGCTTATTCCAAGAGGACTGCTTTACAAGAAGAGCCATGATTGGTGTTAGTGTGCACATTTCAGGAGGGTTGCTTCAAACTTCAGTCAGGTGGTCTAAAAGATTGTGTCGTCAACTTTGCTGGCGGGTTGTAAGTTTATTCGTACGTTTATAGTGGATTTTTTTACTAGCAAAGCGTCCAGAAATTTTCCCACGTTGGGTTTTTCCGTGAACAATCCTTGTGTTCTTTATTGCTTTATTTATTATTTTGATATTATTGCGGTATTCAAACATAGGAGAAACCGACTTGATTGACTAATCACCTAGACATAATTAACTTGTGACTTGTTGCTTGTTAATTAGATTTTAAATTCCACATTTACACCTAATCACCCCCCTCTAGGTGTAGTTGGGTCGAACAGTGCGTTTTTCAAGTGGTATCAGAGCCTAAATTCGTTTCCTGACCCATATATTAGTCTAGATGAGTCAATCACTATCTGTGCCGCCTTATTTTGATGGAACAAATTATGCATATTGAAAGTTAGGATGAGAGCTTTCCTTAAGTCATTAGATGAGCGCGTATGGGTTTGTGTACAAAATGCCTGGTCAGCTCCCTCTTCATGCCTTGTTTATTGCTGTGTCTCCTGAAGAATTTAGGATTTAGGAGAGTGTCTATGTGTGAGATAGCCAAGGAAGTTTGGGACATTTTGAAGACAACCCATGAAGGTACTAAAACTGTAAAAAGCTCCAAATTGCAGATGCTGACAACTAGGTTTGAGGAACGAAGAATGAAAGATGGCGAGATGTTTGATGAGTTTTATGCTAAATTGAACGATATTGCGAATTCTTTTTTTAATCTAGGTGAAAGGATCCCCGAGGTTAAAATCGTTCGAAAGGTCTTTAGATCCCTACCTGAGAGGTTTAGGTCTAAGATAACTGCTATTGAAGAAAGCAAGGACGTCGATAGTATTAAGATAGAGGAACTCGTAGGATCCCTCTAAACGTATGAATTGACCTTAGCACAGCCTAAAAAACGAAAGTCCATTGCCTTAAACACCCGTAGGGAAGAAGATTCAGAGTCTAGTGATGTTGAGTCCCTTAGAGGTGGAGAGATAGCCTACTTCGTGAAGAAGTTTAAGCAAGCCTTTAGGAATAGACAGAATTTTTTTGGACAATGAGCCTACCTCTTATGAAGAGGCTATTGAAGGAAAAAATGCAAATATGTGGCTTGAAGCTATGAAAGATAAAATGCTGTCCTTAGAGAAAAATAAGACTTGGGTCTTAGTCAATAAACCAAAAGGGGAAAAGATCATTGACTGTAAATGGATCTTTAAAATAAAAGAAAGTGATTCTAACGATGGAAATGTTAGATTTAAGGCCAGGTTGGTTGCTAAGGGGTTTAACCAAAGGGAGGGAATTGACTATAATGAAATTTTTTCTCCTGTAGTCAAGTATACCTCCATAAGAATTCTTCTATCAATTGTTTCTCAATATGACTTTGAACTGGAACAATTAGATGTGAAAACTGCCTTCTTGCATGGTAATTTAGATGAAAAATTTATATAGCCCAACCTAAAGGTTTTGAACAAAAGGGCAAAGAAAACTTTGTGTGTTTTCTGAAAAAATCACTTTATGGTTTAAAGCAAGCATCTCGACAATGGTACATCAGGTTTGATACTTTTATTAAAGGGCTTGATTTTAATATAAGTGATTATGATCCATGTTTTTACTATAAGGAAAAGGAGGTCCAAATTCTTACTATCTTTTGCTTTATGTTGATGATATGTTGCTTGCTGGTTATGATGTAACTGAAATTAACAACATTAAGCAAAAATTGAATTAGGAATTTGAAATGAAGGACCTAGGTACTGCAAAAAGAATTTTAGGCATGGAAATAAGGATAAACAGATCTAATCATACTCTGTTCCTCACTTAACAGGCTTATGTTTCAAAAATTCTGACTAGATTTTCTATGAATGAGGCTAAAGTTGTTACTTTACCTCTTGGCAATCATTTTAAATTTACTGTGGACAATGTCCCAAATCTGAAATTGAAAGAAGTAGAATGGAAAAGGTTCCTTATAAAAATTGAAAAGGTTTCTACCAAAAGTAATCCAGCTGACATGGGAACAAAAATACTTCCTTTACAAAAATTTAGGGATTGTTTAAATCTCCTAAATGTCATTACTAACTAATGGTTTTGCAGGTACCATAGAGCAAATGAAACCGGAGGATGTGTTAACCTCTAATCCATGTAAAACCCGAAGATGTCAAGCAAGGTGGAGATTGTTATATTTGTGCTTAGTCATCTTCTGTTTAAGCCCAATGATGAAGCCCAATTATATCAGCCCTATAGTCTGTTTGAATGTGACCCGGTCTGGCCCTCTTTTGTGTGTGCATTCTCGTACTTTCAGTTATGCGATATTGGTTTGTTGAAGTTAAATGGCTGAGATTGTGACACCTGTAGCTAGCATGACTGTTGGATGCATTGTGACTCCTTATATTCAAGAGATTTCCATTCTTTTTGAAGGGTAATGAATTCTAGGGTTTTATCTTGTTTGATATGGTCTCTATGTATTTTTCTCTCTAAATGAAAATATGTGGTTTTCATCTGTAATCTAGAGGTTAGAAGATCTTGGTGATTTCTATTGTAGATTACTGGTTTAGGTTGTGGTTTCGTGTGTTCTTGGTGAGCCAGAAATCTGATTACTTGGTGTAATCTGTAAATAGAAAGAAAAGGGAATTAGGGCTAAGGGTTTGAGTCGAGTGACTCTTTTGTATCTCTAATCTCGTAGCTTGATAACTTCGTTTGGATTCTAGTAGATTAGAGCGATCATCACTACGGTGTATTCTCAACGGGTGAGTAGCCAATTGTTGGTGAACATCCGGGCCTTAGGGCGAAAAATCTCTTGTGTTCTTTTGTGTTCTTGTTGTTTCGAGTAATATTGGGCATGTTTAATACCAACAAAACATAATAACCCACAAAAAGAAAAATAAAAACACAACTAAAAACAATAAGAATTGAAACTCAAGAGCAAAAGCAAAAGAAGAGGAGAGGAGTGCAGTTGCTTTACTCTTCTACTTGGCGGAGGAAACTTGGCGGCAAATTGGTCTGTGAAATTGAAGGCCTTGGGGTTAAGCTAAAAAGGGTTTGGGGTTGGGCTTAATAAAAAAATGGCCTTCATGTTGGGCGGTCCAAAATTCACTAAGTGAGACTTTTCGCAATGTTTAAAAAATGATGCCTAAAGTGAGACTTTTGACAAAGTTTTTTAAACGGTGCCAAAAGTTGCGAAAAGTGAATTTTTTGCGACGTTTTTTAAAAAATGTTGTCAATAGACCTCTTTAGCAACATTCACTCACACAAACGTTGCAATAGACCTCTTTAGCAACATTTAATTAATAAATGTTGTAAAAAGGCATTTTTGTTGTAGTGTACTGATATATTGTTTATTTATGTTCCTTGACCATCAGTCTATTAATTAATGGAGAGTGCTAGACGTACTCCATAGTGGATAATTCTATATGTACATAAAAAATGACAGAAGCAATTACAGCATGCTGATGTGACGCTTTTGACTGACAAAATATATTGACTCCATTATCTCGCGAGAAATTGGTAAAATCCATTTGAAATTCAAACCTACCCAAACCAAACCCATCCCCCATCCCAAAATCAAATTATCTCTCCCTTCTTCTCTCAACTCACACATTTCAAACAGTAACTCATCCCTTACATAGGGAAATCTCTCCCCTCGCACATTTCAGCCCGTATTGAAGACCTCTCGGTGGCGACTCTACATCCGGCGAATCTACATCCACGACGAATGTATGTTTTTTATTTTAGTGGAATAAATCTTTTCTTGCTTTATTTCTACATATCTTTATTTTGGGGGTTTTTTGACGAGTAGTTTATATATTTTGTTGCTGATTTATGTTTTTGAAATGAGTGAAATAAATCATTTCTTGCTGATTTACATCCGAAAAATGTGTGTTTCTGAAATGAGTGAAATAATTCCATTTCTTGCTTTATTTCTACACATCTTCACCAGTGGGTTTTCAGATGAGTAGTTTATATATTTTTTTACTTTATTATGTTGCTCATTTTCGATGAGAAAGTATTACTGCAAAAGTCCATTCGTCGATTTTTTTTAAGCAAGTTCCTGCCACGGTAACTGCAGGAATGTAGTAATTTTTTAAGAAAGTAGTTTATATATTTTCTTGCTTTATTATTGTGTGTTAATTTGTTTTTTTCAATTACGTAACATTATATGTCAATTGGAGAAAATTGTTGCATTTACATTTAATCGTTGTTCTATTAGAATTCCTCAATGGCCGGAAGGAATAAGGGGATATGTCATTCATGTAGATGGCCGGGTACATGTTATCAGATTGCCCCGGAAGGAGAAGATGCCCAAATTGTGGCCAAGGCTATATTAAATGGATGGAGGTGGAAAAGCAAACCGATAACAAGGGACGTTTATCCCATTGTTGTACCCGCGATGTCTGTCGATTTTTCGATTGGTATAAATCTCCTCCAGACGTAGCATATCCGTTGCAAGATGAAGGTCAATCGAGTGGCATCACCAATGATAGTGAACCAATTGATGATTTGTCGCGTATGTTGGAAACGTGTGCAAAAATTGCCGAGAAAATGGACAATGAGATTTCCCTCAACATCATAATAATGCGCAAGAGGAAACGAGATTCAGAAGATGTTCTTTGAACTTCAATGTAATGGGATGGTGATTGAATATTTTATCTTTGGTGATGGTATGTTAATGACATTGTAATGCTTTAATGTTAATGGCAAATTGCATTGCACAAAACTAAAAAGGCATCAAACATCTTGATGTAGTTGATATGTTAATGTTAATTTTAGAACTATGTAATGATATGTTAATTTTCTGTAAAGTTGATAATGCTGGATTTATACTATTTAGTGAGATTTGACTTGGAATATAACATTTTTTGGAAATATTTTATCAATATTACGAGACATTCGATTGAACTAATCCTTCTAAATTGACAAATTTAACTTATGGTTAAGCTAACACAAGTATTTAACCGTAACATTAGAATCCCAAGAAATGAAAGAAACTCAAATGTGCAGCTTTTAGTGAACAATTTGTGACACTTATTTCCTGAAGCTATTTTCTTGAAGCTAGCTAGTCCACAATCCAACCATGCAGAAATCCAATTGATTTTTCAAATATAGTCAATACATATTTGCCAAAAACTTCAGTAAACTAGCACACATTCTTATCAAGCTAGCACACAAATTTGATATTGCAATCATAAACTTCAGTACTGCAGTAATAGATTTCAAAACAAAAAAAATTTACAAATTCACTTGATCAGTGACCATCATTTGTCTTCTCCTGATCAACAAAAAATGTATGCATTTGAAGCTATTTTAGATCCCAAAAGCATAACCGGACACGCTCTCTTGTGTGCCGACTTGTTGATGGTTGTCACGAGGGATGTTTATTAATTGAACATCCTACAAAATGAAATTGGTAATGTCCATTACAAACATCTCAAAACTAAACTCAAATAACTTGTTATAGTTCAATGTAAAGCTCATTTACCTGATCATTGAATGCATTCGAATCTTTTTCTTCATGCATTTTCGATGTACTTGACTTCGTTGGCCCCTATGCGGCATGAAAAAAACTAGTGATTTTATGATTACACATTGACAGTCACAAACAAAAGAAAATAAAAGCCAGGACTACTAAAATAACGTTCCTCAGACGGGCATCCTCATCCAAGTCTATACTAAAATAGAAGCCAGGACTACTAGCTTGCATCCTCGAAAAATAAGTTTGTATCGCAGCAGCGTCTCCTTCACCAAGTCTTAATCGACGTACTCTGTCAATGAAATTTCTACAATCCTTCTCAACGCATGAAATATTCTCATAACCACCGGCTTCAACTACGGCTGAGTTAAAACTCTTGTGCAATGGTATACCATCGATATCATTTATTTCAAGTTATCTTTTAACTCGTGTGCAGATTTGGCGATTACATCGATATAGCCATGATTTTGACGGGCTTGTTCTGTGATTGTGCTCCAAATGAACAGTGTTAATACGCCAAATTCCATCAAGTTCAGAACATGCCGTCAATCTCGCTTTGCACCCAGTTTGGATGGTTGGTTGAGGCTTCAAAACAGTATTTGTTCCATTGGTTCGACGGCCTTCCCGACTGCATGTAAAAGTTACATAACGTACAACCCCGTCATCACCCTTCTTCGAATTTCTTTTCCTCACAGGAAAACCGATTGGGTAAGCGTAGTTTTTGTAAAACTCAAACACCTCTCTCTCATCCTTAAACTTCATCCCAACACTTGGCGCAATAATGTCTGTTCCTTTCCATGAGCTCTTGTCATTCAGATTGTCATCTTCGGATGAAAGAATTTCCAAATATCCTACATCCACACAAAAAAAAAATATTGACAAAAATCAATTGTAATTGTTGGCACAATGGGTGCCATTTAAATATAGAATTAAAACTGTAAAAGGAAATCAATTGAGAGATATGTGCATAGATAAAGCATTCAATTTCTATTAGGAAGATTTCGCATTAATACAGCCCCAGCTGATTGCTATTCAGTTACTAATACTATTTTATATAGCCTGGCGACTCTACATCTCTCCCTAACTCTTGCACTCAAATTCATTTCACTTCTGCATTGTCTTTGTATAACTGCATTAATAATTGTCTCCCCAAATTCATTTCCTCTGTATAAGGTTCAACTAATTCCACATTGACAACACATCCTCTATGGTAGATTCCTGGTTTAAAAACATTAAACTTTGAGGTTATATAGATGCTCATCTTCATCTAGCTAGATTTGAAAAGGCTATTGATGTGGTAGATTCTAATCAACAGATTTATCACCAATAATAAACATGATAATAATAATAAACAATAAAAAATAAAGAGAGAATGAAACTAGAAACGTAAGCTTCAAAAATAAATGCTTCAGTTGGAAGATAGGTAAGTTGGAAAAACCGTACCATTGTCGCTATCGTCAAACTTGCCGCCGTGGGAGTAGTTGGCTTCCATTTCGTCGACTTCTCCATAAAGCGGCGACTATTTCACTTCGACCGTAAAAGATTGGGGTAAGAATGTCGGGTTCACCATAGGGACATCGGTGTCGCCGTTGCTGGAGTCAACGTTGCTGGAGTTTTTGGTTGCCGGCCTATTGGAATGAAACATGATCCAATAATGCTCGAGAGGAAAGGGTTTCCAATTGGGGATGGGGAAATGGTGGGATGATGATCCAACATATATAAGAAATTGGGTTAAATTGGCGAGATTTTGACTTTTCAAACAACTGGCCACGTCATCACACTGTAATTGATTCGGTAGATGGTGCTGTACGTGTAGCACTACTCCTCCATAGTTTACTACTTGCTGACGTGGCTGGGGTTTGAAAATGGTTGAAAATTCAACACAGCAAAAAAAAAGCCAATTAAAAGGCGCCAATTTCTTACCAACTCCCGTCATTTCCATTCGCTAGCTCCAAAGTGACAAACCTCCCGGCGAAGATGGAGCAGCAAGAAAACTCAATCGACGTCACCGCCGACTTGGATGACGGTGACCACACGTCGTCCAAGTCGGTGAACCCGTTATTTTTCCCCCACACGCTGACGCTGAGATATTCTGTTATGGAGACAGAGATGAAAGGGAAGCCAGAAACTCCCACGCCGACAACTGCAACGCTGGTGACAACATGGGTAAGATGTTTTCAATTTAATCTTCATTATATGGCCAGAAGTGGGAAGCTTAACTAGTGGTGAAGGGCTGATTGTTTACTGTGTTGTGAAGTGGGCGGCTTAACCGGTAGTGAAGTGGGAAGTTTAGCTGGAGGGACTTGGGTGTGGCGTAGTGTGGGGTGGGGTGGGGTAGGGTAGGGTAGAGGTGGTGATGGTTGTTGCGGTGGGGTGCAGGGGCTGGTGAACGAGATAGGCAGTAGCAACAATTACCAAATGGAACTAACATTCTGCACTGAACATGAGAAAATCTTCAAAATCAACCAGTGATATTTGTTTTATAGAATAAGAGTTACTTTTCAAGACAAGTTTTCATCCTTAAAATGAAATCTACGAGAGATTAAGGGAATAAGAAAAGTTAGGCACCTGGAGAAGACACAGCCACAATCACAAGAATAGCCTCTAGTTCCACAGATTTTGAGATGAGCGACTGGAGAAGAAACAGCCACAATCACAAGAATGGCCTCTAGTTCCACAGATTTTGAGATGAGCATTAAAATCTGACTGAACGGCATACCCTTTTGAACATTTGTTACAAACCCACCGTTTATGTTGGTGTTTTTTCTTCTAAAGTGTTTCTTAATTCCCATGAGATCACCTAAAGTGTGGCATGGATCATGGTGCATGCAACTGGGTTCTGGGCACACGAAATCACACTTCCTCACCATTGGTGTTTCTCTTTTGAGCAATTTCCATGGCACTTTGATTTCACAAAAAAAGTGTCGTCGATTTCACAGTTCCAGCAAGATCTTAGGCAACCCGCAATAAATTCGTCGGAGGTTTTATTTCACATGTTTGACTTCAACTCGGGATTTCACAAGTTTGATTTCGCTGTCGGTGTGCTGGCGATTATCATGTGATTTTGGGTTGCAGGGTTTATTCAATTTTAGGGGTTTATTCAAAAAGAAGATTATCACGTGATTTTGGGTTGCAGGGTCAGCTGCCCTTTTTTTTACTAGGAGAGTGTCATGTCAGCAGGAAGTAAACAATTCGAGAGTTGGGAATGCTACATGTACAACACTTGGGTTACATCGCGGGCCCCACCCCCTTGTGGGAGATTGTCATCCAATGTTGTAACCAAGTGTTGTACAAGGAGAATTATTCTTCGGGAGTATGGTGTAGTACATATAACTTTTTCATTAATTAATTTCATATCTGATTATTTCACCTAACTCTGATCCATGTTGGTAGAAAACATAAAGGCAAAAAGTTCAAAATTCAAACTATGGCGTGCTGGTAGTTGGATTCATTAAACTCCATCTTAAACAAATACATATGGAGATATACAGAAGTACAAAACAGAAGCCAAATATAGTTTAAATGAGGGGTTATAAACTCAGGTGTCTATAACATCTCTGGATATCATCAGTGTTCACATTTTTCAAGGATTTACAATGACATGCATTCCCGTTTTGAAACCCTAAATTGTAACAGAAACACACAGACTGTGTAACACTTGGAGACAATAATGTTCCAAAGGGCTGGTCCTCAAATTGTTGTTTTTCCGGCTTCAACTGATCATTCAGTTTAATAGCAGGTTTTTCATATGATTTATGTAGACTAATGGAGAGTTCCAAGTTGATTTGTGGCTGCAATTCCTCAGACAATACACTTCTGCTATATGACTCTTCTGTTGGAAATTAAAACTTGATTCATAAATGTTGGAAATTAATTTTGATACATGAATTAGCTTATTTAATATTCATGTATTTATTTTATTCATGTATCCATATGCTTCTTTGTATCCTACTATTCATAGTATGTAGGATAAGTCATTAATTAGTCTCTTGAATTTATACAATGTATTTGGGAACCCTTTGTACCTATAAAAGGCCTCGTGCTTGAAAT
>CAIGRT010101504.1:0-13354 GCA_903798405.1 Fraxinus platypoda | reverse complement strand
ATAATTGGGACGGAGGGAGTAGAAACATCAACTATTTAAAGCCAATTACAAGCTCAGCGAGCTGAATCAAAATTCCCAAAAAAAAAACACAGCTAATTGACCCACTAAAGCCATTTATTGGCATAATAATGAAACTGAAGAACAGATTCTTAAGACTTATTCAACATCAATGTGGCTCAACTAAAGAAAAAAAGATAATTTGAGTTTAATTTCTAATAGTTGACAATCTGGCAGGGATCGAACTTTGGCGGCATTGTTCGCAGTGGCTAAGGTTTTGAGAGTAGTGGCCAAAAAGTGAACAAAAAAGGGAAATTGAGGGAACGATGAGTTATAAACTAGGGTTTCTTTTTTGGAATTTGGGCTAAATGGTTGTACAGGGATTAGAATATTTGGACTTTTTCCAGGAGTTACGGCATCTCCAAAGGAGAACACAAAATGCACCAAAATGGTGCAAAGTCAATTTTACCATTTGTTTTCATTTGCCAAACAAATTAATTAAGGGTATTTGTGTTAATTAAGAATAAAAAAATGATTAAACAATGTTCATTTGATGTAGATTTTGGTGTAATGATTGAAGATGATTTTTAGTTGATGCAAGATTTGGTGTAAAATGGTGCAAAACTTACCTCAAATTTCGGTGCAGGGTTGGAGATAGCGTTAGCTTTGGAAAGACTTGGACATCTTGGAGCAACTAACCATGTGTGTTATTGGGCTTTAATCCAAAACTGTATTTGCAATGGAACATTCTACAACACCGACCATGATATAAAGCAATCATGCTACGTGTGCATTAAAGTTTACATCATTGTTTACATTTTTCCACATCGGCATCATCATTTCCTTTGATTTTTCTAACACATTTTCACATCACTGTCCAGATTGTATCACATAGGGATTGTCAACCATAATGTACACCTACAGTGTACATTTAACAGTTTCCATAATAAAGAATGAGCTCAACTCTTGAGCTCGTCTATCTCACGAATCAGCGAGCCACTAGCATGCATGATTTACTGTTCAACTCATACTCACAACTCGTCGAGGCATGAGCCGATGAATGGCTCATCCACTTCCCACTCGTAGAACAACAGAAGGAATGTTATTTGCATTTATTTTGTGTATCTTGTCGAGATAAATCATTTGTTGTTTTTTGTTAGAATTAGGATGTGACCAAATTTTATTTGAAAATTCTATTTGAAGTCAAGTTGAAAATTCTACATGAATAGAGATGGGGGCGGGGCGGGGCGTTTTAATTTCCAGTTTAAATACAAATTCAAAATTTTAAAATTCAAAGCAAATAATGCTCAACTAACTACATCAATATCTAAAGCAAGCACTCAAAACAAACAATGTCCAAAACAAACAATTCCAAAACAATGTTTTTTCTTCACGGGGCGGGTTTGGGGCGAGGCGGGTTTTTTGCCATCACTATACATGAAGTCTATTTGGGAATTCAATTTGGAAGTTAATTAGGAAATTGGTGATTTGTATTGAACTAGAAGAAGATTTGAAGGGGTTCAAATTGCAATAGGAGAGAAAGAAATCATGCAAGGAGAAGATCACGGCGAACTGATGCTCACTACGTGTCTTGTTCCCACTCGAGCGAGAACAGCAGTTTCAGCTATCGCTATTCGTGAGGAAGCCGCTCTAGCTGTTGGCCACCACTTGACAGCCGGGACGGTCTTACCTAGATTTGAATAGTTCTTGATTTTAGCAGGTTTTTTAAATCTTATTTTATCCCCATAAACTTGTTATACGTGAAATCCACCATACCTTAGGCTCTTATTTGCCCTATATATATGAGGAGTAAACCTCTAAAGAAATAAATTCTTACACTCTACATAATAATTCGTAATCCTCCATTATTGATATTAATAAATTCCCATCTTCTGCCCATGGATTATTTTCATAAATCTTGTGTTCGGGGATTCTTTTGTTTGATTTTCATATTGTCTTATTATTCTCGTTCTTTTATTTTAACTAACAGTTTTTTTAAAATTAAAAAAATTATGTTATAAATAGCGGTGGCAAGGACAATAGCCAAGTTGTGAGTACAAAAACTTGGGTTGTCCAAGAATATGATAATAAGCTAGAATTCATCTAGTTTATTGAGAGTTAAATTCAATTAATGTAGCATTGAACCTGTACTACTGTCAAAATGTGGGATACAACCAATACCACCTACAAAACAAACAAGACTTCAACACCTCAGAAAGCTGGAAGAACAGAAGCTACCAAAAGAAGATGAGCTGGAAGAATTTTCTAGAAATCAAACCTGAATTCTGTTAGGGAATCTTTCTGTTAGAAATTTTGTTACAAGATTCTTTTCACTTGTATATATTTTTACCTTGCACGGTTGTTGTAATACACAATTCATATATTCTTTAATTGAGAAATTAATTCAATACAGATTCTCCCTCATTCTGCTGTAATCCGGCACTTGAGTTTTTCTACATTATCAGCATTTCTTATATGGTATCAGAGCTAACATGACTCAAAATATCAATGATAATCAAAACCAACTTCAAAATCAAAATGCGAGCAGATCAGATCAGATCGATCCATCTCAGCCAAACAACCCATTCTTCATTGGAACTAGTGATAATTCTGGTGCATTGCTTGTCACTCAAATGCTAGATGCTAACAATTATCATTCATGGGCAAGGTCAATGATGAGAGCTCTTAGAATTAAAAATAAGCTGGGATTCATTGATGGAAGCATCTTCGAGCCAGAAGATGCTAATAGCCCATTGATGGATCACTGGCTTCGTTGCAACGATATTGTCATCACCTGGTTGCAGAATACTATGTCCATTGACATCAAAGCCAGTACTCTATATGCTGAAATAACGCATTAGCTATGGCTGGAACTTGAGCAACGTCTAGCACAACAGAATGCTCCAAGGATTTATGAAGTTAAGCAGGGAATCGGAGCCTCGATGCAAAATTAGGATAGTGTCAGTATGTATTTCTCAAAACTGAAAACTCTTCTTGATGAACTAATAAACTATGAATCAATTCCAAACTGTACCTGCGGAGAACTAAAGGTTGTGGTGTGTAATCAAGAAAGAGATTGGGTAATGAAATTCCTTATGAGTCTGAATGATTCATTCAAAGACATCAAGGCACAGATACTTTTGATCAAACCTTTTCCCAAGTTAAATGAAGTGTATTCAATCATTCAACAAGAGGAAAAGAGGAGACAAATCTCGACTGATATGCCCTCCACTGAAACCATGGTCCTAATGGGAAGGTTAACCCCAAGAAAAGCAGGTAAGCAGGCTGCTGGACCTCAAAGGAAATATTTCTGCACCTTCTGCAAAATACCTGGGCACTCCCTTGAAAGGTGTTTTAAGGCTAACCCTGAGAAACCAGTGTGCTCACACTGTCAGATACCTCGTCACTCAGCAGACAAATGTTTCAAAATCCATGGATATTCGGTGGGCCATAAATTATATGGAAGGCAACGAACTGCTGGAACCTATGCAAATCAAGTTACAAATCTCATAGCTACTGAACAGGAGCAAAGAAGTAACAACACTCAAGTCTCTTTAACTCTGGAGCAATACAATCAACTCATGGCATTGCTCAAGTCACATAACTCTCAGCCTTACACTCCTTCTGTCAACCAAGTGCAAACTCTCATACCATCCTCCTCAGATGAAGCAAAGATTTCTGGTATTACTTTCTGTTTATCTACCTCTAAGACAAGGCCTAACATTATTTCTGATATCCCTTGGATCATGGATACCGGAGCAACAGATCACACGATCTGTTTTCCATCACTCTTCACAGCCATTAAGGCACAAGTCTCTCATTCAGTTGCTCTTCCAAATGGAAATACCATTCCTGTCATTCATGTAGGATCAGTCAAGATAACAGAGACATTGCTTCTAGATGATGTCTTATGTGTTCCATCCTTCTTGTTTAATCTTATTTCTGCTAGGAAGTTAGCTAAATCATCAAGATCCTGTCTCATTTTCCTCTCTGAATCTTGTTTTGTGCAGGACCTTTCAACTTGGAAAATGATTGGAATGGCTAAAGTGAGGCAAGGCTTATACCACTTACTGTAAGAAGAAGTCTCTCCCACAACCTTGATTGATTCCTCACCTGTTTTTGCTAACAAAATTACTCTGTCAGCCTCTGTCACTACTATTCCTGAAAATTTTGATCTATGGCATTATAGATTAGGACACCCCTCAAATTCTAGGATAGGTGTACTGAATTCTGATAATGTATCTAAGACTGCAAACACAAAGGAACCGTGTTCTGTTTGCCCTTTGGCCAAATTACATAAATTACCATTCAACACTAGTCAACACAAATCAGAAAATTGTTTTGATCTTGTTCATTGTGACTTGTGGGGACCTTGTAATGAAGTTGCCTATGACAAATCAAAATACTTCCTCACCATTGTAAACGACTATAGCAGATGTACTTGGGTTTATTTGCTCAAACTCAAATCTGAAGCGTCCGGTGCTCTGCAAGCTTTTTCCAACATGGTAAAAACCCAATTTGAAGTAAAAATCAAAATAATTAGAAGTGATAACAGTGGGGAGTTTGACATGAAAGAGATTTATTCAAAGAAAGGTATCATACACCAAAAGACATGCGTTGAAACACCCCAATAAAATGCTATAGTCGAAAGAAAGCACCAACATATCCTAAATGTTGCTAGAGTACTAAAATTTCAGAGTGAAATCCCTATGAAGCATTGGAATGATTGTGTTTTAACTGCGGTTTTTCTCATAAACAGAACACCAACTCCACTTCTCGATAACAAAACACCATTTGAACTTTTGTTTAAAACTAAACCTTGTTACTCCCATCATAGAGTTTTTGGATGCCTTGCATTTGCATCCACTCTCACACATAACAGACACAAGTTTGATCCAAGGGCTAAGAGAAGCGTCTTCCTAGGTTATCCTTTTGGAATCAAAGGATATAAGCTACTAGATCTTGATTCAAACAGAGTCTTTATCTCCAGAAATGTTTTTTATGAAAACATTTTTCCGTACAAAACTCAAAACACTATGCCTGAACGCACCCTTCCAAGCCTTGGTGATTTAGCTTACTCTCATCCTGATAATAGTGATTTAAACTATCCTAGATAGAGCCCTAATCCTTCAGCATAATTAGCTGAAAATATGGAGCTGATTACTGAGACTTCAAATCAAAATGTCCCAACCGAATCACTGGATTCCACCTCCACAACTCCTCACCTGCCTCGCACATCCACCAGAACCAGGAGAGCACCTTCATACTTGTAGGACTTCGTATGTCAGCAAGCTTCCTCACTATTCCATTCACAAAAGTTGAACAAGAAGAAAGGTTCTGTCATACCAGGTGCTCCCTTCCCTTTATCTGCTACTTTATCATAACATAGATTGTCTAACTCACAAAAGCTTTTGTTACATCTATCTCCACACACACTGAACCTAATTCATACCAAAAGGCTGTCAAAAATCGTGAATGGAGAGATGCCATGGTTGCTGAGATAAATGCTTTAGAATTAAATAATACTTGGATTGTGACAGACTTACCTCATGGGAAAGTAGCTATAGGTTGTAAATAGATTTACAAAATTAAGTGCAATGCAGATGGAACAATTGAGAGGTACAAAGCTAGACTTGTGGCGAAAGGATACACACAGCTGGAAGGTCTAAATTACCATGAAACCTTCTCACCAGTAGCAAAAATGGTGACTGTGAGAACCTTACTTGCTGTGGCAGCAATCAAAGGCTGGTTCTTACATCAATTTGACGTGAACAATGCCTTTTTACACGGAGATTTAGATGAGGAAGTTTATATGGAATTACCACCAGGTTATTCTACAAATGATCACCCAAAGGTTTGCAAACTTAACAAAAGTTTGTATGGACTAAAGCAAGCCTCCGACAATGGTACTCAAAGTTGTCCTCCTTCATTACTCAACAAGGTTTTCAGCAATCCAAATCAAGAAGCATGAAAGATTCTTTTACAGCCATATTGGTGTATGTTGATGACATTATAGTGGCTAGTAGTGACATGGATAGCATCAAAATTCTCAAAACCTCACTTGATGACAAGTTCAAGATCAAAGACTTGGACACTCTAAAATATTTTCTTGGCATAGAGGTGGCAAGATCTAAAAGTGGAATTCATCTTTGCGAAAGAAAATATGCATTGGATGTCTTAGCTGATTCGGGGACAATAGGGGCTGTGCCAAGTAAGGTACCATTAGATCAAAATGTCAAACTCTCTAAAGATCAAGGAGAGCCCTTACCAGATCCTTCTATCTATAGAAAACTTATTGGCAAGTTACTCTATTTGATAGCCACAAGACCAGACTTGGCTTACTCCATGCAATTACTTAGTCAATACATGCAAAATCCTAGAATACCCCACTTAAATGCTGCTCACAAAGTACTGAAATATATAAAAAGGGCCCCAGGTCAAGGACTATTATTCGCTTCAACATCAGACCTGGAGCTTAGAGCTTATAGTGACTCAGATTGGGGGGCATGTTTTGATACAAAAAGATCAGTGACAGGATATTGTGTTTTCATTGGTACCTCCTTAGTGACATGGAAATTAAAGAAACAAAGCACAATTTCTAGATCATCAGCGGAAGCAGAATATAGAGCTATGGCCAGCGTCTATTGTGAATTGTCATGGCTTAGATACTTGCTACACGATTTGCAAGTACCTCATCCTCAAGCAGCTCTATTATCTTGCGACAACCAGGCGGCCATACACATAGCAGCCAACCCTGTTTTCCATGAAAGAACCAAACACATAGAACTTGACTGCCACCTAGTTCGTGATAAAATTCAAGAGGGCAGCATAGTGACAGAATATGTGAGAACTAATTCACAGGTTGCGGACATAATGACTAAACCGATGTGTTCAACCAATTTTTATTCTCACTTGTCTAAGATGGGAGTAGAAAACATCTACTCTCCATCTTGTGGGGGGCTGTCAAAATGTGGGATACAACCAATACCACCTACAAAACAAACAATACTTCAACACCTCAGAAAGCTGGAAGAACGGAAGCTACCAGAAGAAGATGAGCTAGAAGAATTTTCTAGAAATCATACCTGAATTCTGTTAGGGAATCTTTCTGTTAGAAATTTTGTTACAAGATTCTTTTCACTTGTATATATTTTTAACTTGCACGGTTGCTGTAATACACAATTCATATATTATTTAATTGAGAAATTAATTCAATACAAATTCTCCCCCATTCTGCTGTAATCCGGCACTTGAGTTTTTCTACATTATTAGCATTTCTTATAACATATAAATAAAACATGTAACATTATTTAGCGAATATTCTTGGTTCTTCGATATATAATTATCTCTACAATTCCTATACGATTACCCACTTTCAGATTATGGCGGCCATGAAAAAATTCGTCACCACTGGATGTTGTCTGTAGTATATTTTTGTGCATCAAATAAGAAAATTAATGCTAACACTTTAATGCAAAGAATTAGACTTTCTAGCTTCAACTATTTTAAAAGCAAAGTTTTCTTTGAGCACAAGATATTTACTTTCCTAGAAGCATCCTTACAAGGAAAAATTAATTCAAGTTGGCATAATTAAAAGCAACAACAGTGTTAAAAGGATAATGCGAATTTAATACAAGTTTTATGGAATATACGAGTTTATATCCCAACTTCTTTAAAGATAACCCACAAACTTAGTATCTAATTGGTACTCACAAACTTAGGCCCTCTTTGATAGACATGATTTTTCATGGAAATTTTCTATTTTCCAACTTTTGCACCCGCTTGATTTTTTTTCCACCTTTTCTTATTTTCCACCTTTTTGAGGAAAATGTATTCTTATTGTTTTGGTTGGTTTTGATTTTCCAGGTTTTTTTTGTTTTTTTTTTCTTGCAATTGGAAAACATTCTAGACACAATGGTAACAAAAAAATTATCACTTTTATTGACAATTTCCATGCAAAATAAAGTCAAACGAATAATAGTCGGTATGGTAATTTTTTTCCCTTTTTTTTTTTTTTTNTCTAGATACAATGGTAAACAAATTTATCACTTTTATTGACAATTTTCATGCAAAATAAAGCTAAACGAATGATATTCGGTATAGTAAAATTTTTTTTGTAATTTTTTTTTATTTTTTGGCAATTGGAACAAATTCTAGACCTAATGGTAGAAAAAATTATCACTTTAATGGACAATTTCCATAAAAGAACGAAGCCAAACAGAATCAAACTTTCAATATTTTCCAGGTGAAAAATTATATCAATCAAACACAATTAATTATAATTCTCAGTAAAACAATTTATAAGCAATTGAATTCCCTATAAAACATTTTATTTCCACCAATTTTCCACATTTGCAATCAAACGGACCCTTAGTATCTAATTGGTACTCACTAACTTTAAATCTAAAAGGTGTGTATCTCAAAAAAATTTAAAAAAATTATGAGTTTACGTATAATATTATTTTATTATGATTTTTTTTTTTTTTTTTTTGTTAAAAGTAAGTTTAAAAGAAAAATTGTAACAGGCAGGCGCTTAATTTGCTTGTATGGTATTGAACCAAATTCGAAATGCTATCTTTTCTTTTATTTCTCTTGATTTTTAAATAATGTGTGGTGATATAGTAGAAATGTTTTTTTGTTCACGGTAGAAAGTCTTATATTGTCCACTTGCGAAGAATCTTACTTACAATACAATTCTCCTGTCAGCTCAACAAGTAAGTATTTTTATCCTGTCCTTTTTGGACATGAGAACAATTTCGGGTGATGTAGATAAGCAATCAGTCTATAAGTACAGAAAAAATGTACAGAATTCTTACAGAAATTTGAAATCAACAACACGGATTCAAAGTTGGAAAAAAAACACACACACAAATTTACAGGATAATAATTCTGTAATTATTCCCTGTACGCAGGGAATAATTGGTAGATAAGAATATAACTTAAGTTCATAGTCTTGTGCGATAAATTGAAGAAAGAAAACGACAAAGAAAACACGATAACGCCATAATTTATCGTTTGTACTAATGTTGGCAGACAGCTGGCATCTAGATTGAACGAACCCCACTTCACGTGCATCACGCCCCTAGCCTTACCGAAGTAAGAGTGAAGCCACGTGGCATAAAGAAGACGAATTTACTGACACGTTTATTTTCCTTGGACGCCTCAACTTGGGACCCGTACCAGGTGAATTGCACTCACCTCAAGTCGCGACAAACTTCAGCCAAACGTTGTGTTTCCGATAATACCCTCAAGACTAATTTGTTTGTCTTCGTACGCGGAAAGACTACTGGATAGGAGTGTCCAAAAGTCTCGAACCGGATCGAACTGAACCGGAACCGAACCGAGCAGTTCTTCATAAATTAAATACCCGAACGGGTACCCGAATCGAGAACCGAAGGATTTGGATCGGGTCTCGGTTCTAGACCAAGAACCGAAGAACCGAATAAGAACCGAAACTAAATAATTTTTTTTATTTTTTATATTAAATTAATTAAATTAATTTATTTTTTTTAAACAAATTAGNTTTGGATCGGGTCTCGGTTCTAGACCAAGAACCGAAACTAAATAATTTTTTTTATTTTTTATATTAAATTATTTTATTTTTTCTAAACAAATTAGAAAATTAATTAAATAAATCAAATCATTTCATAATTTTAATTTTAAAGCACAATACCCAAATCATTTTAAAGCTCATTTTAAAGATAAGAAACAGTGGAGTTTGAGATCCATTTGCAATTTTTGATATGGATTACCGATATTTTAATATTAATAACAATTTTTTGGCCTGTGTATGCATTGAATTAATTTTATTGGACAGCTAGTTATTTATATATTTTTGAATTGGGCTACGTTAATTTGTAAAAGTTACAAATGAAATGTCATTAGTTGTATTTATGTAGTGTTGTTGTAAACTTATTATTTGAGGCATTAGCTTACTATTAGTTTGTCATCCATTAACGTCTCAAATAACAGGTTACCATATTGATGGCTACTGACAATTGTTGATTTTTACTTTTTAACTATACATTTTTCAAAATATCATTATTTACAACATTATTTTTCCTCGATTTCACTTTATAATGTCTATCAAACGGGGCTAAGTTAGAGCATCCTTCACCAAATAATCTTAAGGCTTATTTGGTAGGAATTTTAAATTTTGCTCCTACTTATTGGAGAAGAATTTTTGAGCCTTTATTTGATTCAACTAAAAAATTAGATTAAAATTGAAGTAAAACTCAATAACTAATTTTAATCACATTTCATGAGATTTACTACTTACTAACCATATATTCAATTAACTTTTATTAAATCTAATTTTTATCTGAGTTTGTTTGAGCCCCTTTTAGGAAGAATAATTTTTGTACTAAGAAAAAAAAATTAATATATTTATAAAATAATTTATTGAAAAAACATAAGTTAAAAATGAGTTTATAGAAAATGAATTTTTAAAGAACGATGCTCAAACAATGGCTAAAAACCAAATAAAGGCTGAAAAAGTTACATTAGGTTAATTTTATCTAAAAGTTTTTCTCGTTACACAAAATGATTTTAGAAAATTATTCAAATAAGTTAAGTAATTTCTTAATATCAAACACAGTTCTTGACTTTTTAAAATCATTTTCAAACGAGCCCTTAAATTATAGTGGCATAATTGCATTTTAGAAATAACGTTATTCGCAATCGTTCACTACAGTAATCGTACTATGTGATATACACACGATAAATCGTTATTTAATACATAAGTAAATAAAAAACTACCATATTAATTTAACAAATAATCACATTTCATGTTTGCACGTAAGACAATTGTAGTAATGATCTACAACAAATAATATTACTTTGATAAGTGTCTGTGCAGTTGCAGAGAGGATAAGAAGAGAGTAGGAAGGTACAATTTAGAGAGAGATGGGAAAAAGGCGAAAAAAAAACTTCATTATCCTATCCAAACCCTCTTATAAAAGCAGATCCATCAACACCTCCATTTTCAAGTACCAAACCCTCAATACAATTACAAAATCCCCATTCCCATCGTATCTCATTCAAACAAAGCGATACGTTGTGCATATTTAGAGACGAGAGAGAGAAACTAGAGCAAGCACCGATGGCGGCATCAAAAACCTACTTTTCTAGAGCAAACTACAGATTCCTCCCAAACGATCAGACGCTCACCAAAGGTTCAACGATGTTTGAGCTCGACGAATCCGAGGTCTGGAACTCGGAGGCCAGTTCGGCCTCTCCGGATTTCCGGAAAGCCAGTTCGAGAATCTCCAGAAAGACACCGTCAGCGGTTTCGTCGAGAGTCGGCGACGGACCAGGATCTCTTCCGGTGAACGTGCCGGACTGGTCGAAGATACTAAAGGAAGAGTACAGGGAGAACCGCCGCCGAGACAGCGACGGCGATGATTACGACGATGAGGAGTATGGAGAGAACGGGAATCGGATTCCGCCGCACGAGTTTTTGGCGCGACAAATGGCGAGGACGAAGATTGCCTCCTTTTCGGTGCACGAAGGTATCGGGAGGACCCTCAAGGGAAGAGATCTCAGTACGGTTAGAAATGCTATTTGGGAGAAAACTGGATTTAAAGATTGATTGATGTTATTGGTTTTCGTATTTTTGGGTTTATTTTCCATTTTGCCTAAAAAAAAAATAAAAACGGAGCGCGCGAGAGATTAACTGAGATTTATCCTGCTTTGTAATTCTTAATTTTGAAAATTTTAGTCAAGTTGATTTTATATTTTACTGAAGACATTTTTTTTCAATTCAGTATACACAAAGGGGCGGAACTGAAAACTCAAATGAGTATCGTCCAGTTTAACGTATCTCTGTAATTGAAATGGTTTCCTTGGAAGTTCAAAAGTCTCTCTCTCTGATTTTGGTTCACAGTCACTCATAAGCTGCGTTCACAGTCATCAGGGCCGGTCCTGTCATTTTCGAGCCCGATGCTAGATCTATAAATTTGGCCCTTCAAAATTAACGTAAATACAAAATTCAACAGTGTATTATGCAACATATTGCTAATTTAAAACTTAACAGTAAAACGACAAATAAATATAAAGAACAAAAGATTTATATTATAAAGTAACAAAGTCGATAAGAGTTCAAACAACCAGTTAAATAATATTCGCCTTGCTGTTTTAGAGGCAAAAATAAAGAACAAAAGATTTATATATATTATAACGTAACAAAACCGACTAGAGTTCAAACAATCAGTTAAATACTATTCGTCTCGCTGTTTTAGAGGCAAAAACATTAATCAAATCTGAATAATTTAGCTGTTCAACCATATTTTTCTCATATTTAAGAGGCATGGTGTATGAGTTTATATCTAATGACCAATAATTAGTCTAAAAGACAAGTACAAAATATCTCTATCATCTCACAATTAAAGTTTTCAATATAATTACTACGTGCGCTTGTGCAATTGATCATATACAATAATCAATCATATAAGACGACCAAACCACAATTATATAAGTCGATAAGACTTCAAACATTTCCAATATATTCAATAACAAATTAGGGCAAGTCATCACTTACTTGAGAAGTAGAATTTGGACGAAAATGGTGGAATCACAATTCACACCCTTAAGAATTCCGTTGTCACGTCTTACAAGCCCGAAATAAAAATTTAACATTTCATTGGGACAAAATCACATATGAAAAGAAATATTCAGGAATAAGGAATCAAAAGCAAAGTCATCAACAGCAGAGTCACGAGTAGTCAAGGGGAAAATATTAAGGCAACATATTACGTCTATGAAATACCCAATATATGTCTGATCAGGTTAATTTGCACTCAAGGGGATAAGTATACACTATTATTAGAATCTGAAGCTTTTGGCAAAAGTGAAAATACTGGTCCAAACCATCAATTTTGGCAAAAGTGATAATATTGGTCCAAACTATGAGCAGGCAATAGGCAACAGCCAGCATGGATGAGGAATCAACAGCAAAAATTGATCCAAACCTTTCAAATTAAATCCCTGATTCCCTTTCATGAAAATTGAAAAATAGAATTCTAACCAAAATCCTAAATCAATTAAACGATTTTAATCTCTACAATGCAGCTCTGCTATGTTGGAAACTTGGACAGTTACCTCTGGCGGCAAACGTCAACGGGTGGCTGGAGCCTAGGGGTGGCGACTGCCAACTGGCTGGAGGATTGGGAAGTTGCGACGTCGCGACTCACTCGGTTAGGTCATTAGGGTTGAAAAATGTTGTGAAATGTATGAAACTTGTGGTTTGTGAAAGAGTGAAGGAAAGGAAGGGAATGAGGACTGGAAGAGCGGCAACGAGGTTGATTGGTCATCAGTCGAGAAGAGACGGCGTCAACGTCGCAGTTGGAGTCGGGTTGAA
>CAIGRT010101462.1:0-16428 GCA_903798405.1 Fraxinus platypoda | reverse complement strand
AGTTACAAATAAGCTAATGGATAAAGTCGGCAAGTGGATAGTTACAAATAAGCTAATGGATAAAGATGGCAAGTGGATAGCTACAAATAAGCTAATAGATAAAGTTGGCAAGTGGATAACTACAAAGCTAATGGATAACCACCTCACCACCTCTATATATGTGTGTGAGCTACAACACATATGGTATCATCCCATTTTGGAGTGTAGAAAAACACAGAAAGAAAGAGAGAAAGAGAGAAAGTTTTAGAGAGAAAATAATAGTGAGTTTCTCCTAAATAGTTTTAGTCTTTCCTTTTTTAGAGTGTGCGTTTCTCCTATTATAAGAGAGATGATATTGTCAATTGTGCTCTCCTTATCTATAGAGAGAAAGTATTGTAATCATTTTGCTACAGTGAAATCCTTCTACAATTTGCCCGTGATTTTTCCACGTAAAATTATTGTGTTCATCATTTTTCTCATTTCTACTTTAGTTGTAATTGGGTGTCCCGTACCACAACGTCCTAACAATATGAATACTGCAAGTTTGCAACGTGATGTTTGGTACTTTTTTTTAAAGTAATCCATAGATTAGAAAGCTGTTTTTTGTTCCATAATTCTCTCCAGGGAAGCGTTATAGAGATCTTGTTGGAAGCGCATATTATGTGGCGCCTGAAGTACTACGACGAAGCTATGGGAAGGAGATAGATGTCTGGAGTGCTGGAGTCATATTGTATATACTTTTAAGTGGATTTCCTCCATTTTGGGCTGGTAAGTTCAATCACAATAAGCAAATTATCTAAACTGAGGATGATCGCTTGATTTTTGTCTATTTTTTGCGAAACTCTCAGGTTCTTGTCTGTCAACGATGAAGTGCTTTAGCATTTATTCATCAGTACGACAATGCACCTTTAGATAATGACTTTTCCAGTGATTATAGAACACCGTGCAAGATTAAAACTCGTGTTTATCTTATCTACAGCAAATTAATTGGCTTAAGAATTGTGTTGTACTTCAGAGACAGAAAATGGAATATTTGAAGCAGTTTTAGATGGCTATGTGGATTTCCAAAGTTCGCCCTGGCCTTCTATATCAAAGGGTGCGAAGGACCTTATCCGGAAAATGTTGACAATGGAGCCTAAAAAGAGGATTACTGCAGCCGAAGCCCTTGGTATGCAAAACAAGACTTTCTGTTGTTACATTTCTGTACTCGAACTCTAAATGAAGAAATTTTTTTTTTTGGAGCAGCAGATAAACTGAATTCGAGTAAAAATAAGTTTTTTAGACTCCATAGCAACTACCTTGATTTTATCCAACGCATTAATATTTTTTTATAATGATTTGTGAACCAGAGCATCCGTGGCTCAAAGAAGACGGTGAAGCATCAGATAAACCTATTGATAGTGCCGTTCTAATCAGGATGAAACAGTTCAGGGCAATGAACAAGCTGAAGAGACTTGCATTAAAGGTATATTAACTATTATTAAGATTGGCAGTTTTCTAACATTTTCAGTTAAGGAAGAGTACAGCCTTTCAAAAGATTTTTTAAAAAAAAGACTAAGAGCTTGTTTGGGAGGTATTAAAATCCAATTAAAATTGAAAATATAGTCGTTATTGGGTCCACTCGTCTAATAAAAGTCAACAATAACGGCTAGTTTTTCAATTTTAATCCGATTTTAATCTCTACCAAACAAGCTCTAATATAACTCAAAATACCACCTTTTGGAGCTTTATTCCTCATAGCTGAAATTTGTATTGGCTTTAAGGTTATTGCAGAAAACCTCTCAGAAGAAGACATCAAGGGATTGAAACAAATGTTTGAAAACATGGACACTGATGGAAGTGGTACAATTACATTTGAAGAACTGAAAACCGGGTTGTCTAAGCTAGGCTCGAAGCTCACTGAGGCAGAAATACAACAGCTAATGGAAGCTGTAAGAATTTTACTATTGTCTCATATCTCCTTCTGTTAGTTTATATCTGCCCTTTTCAATTCATGTACTCAAGTTAAGATATAGATTTTTCAATGATACTATTCGCTAAACACCATTACAGAAATTTGAGTTATTGGATGATGTTATTTCAATTCCAGGCTGATGTTGACAAGAATGGAACCATAGACTACATTGAATTTATTACTGTGACCATGCATCGGCATAGACTTGAGAAAGAAGAGCATTTGTACAAGGCTTTTCAGTATTTTGACAAGGATGGTAATGGGTAAGTATTTGTGTGATGAGTAATGAATATCAATACTAGTGTAAATCAGATATCACCCTTGATATCATCATATCAGCAATTCTGGTTATCTTAAAATTATTTGTTTTGGATTCAACAGATTTATTACCAGAGATGAGCTTAGACAAGCTATGCAACAATATGGAATGGGAGATGAAGCTACAATCGATGAGGTTATTAATGATGTAGATACTGATAGAGTAAGTTATTCTTCTTTGAACTCAACAGTTCGAGGTGATTTTATTTTACAATAATTCGCACATTAGGGGGTAATTAATCCATTTTTACTTCTCAGGATGGGAGGATTAATTATGAAGAATTCGTAGCTATGATGAGAAAGGGAACTGTGGACGACAAAGACGAGCTAACAAATTGGCGCTATTATGAGAAAGGGAATTCTGGATAACAAAAAATGAGCTAGTTGATATTCTTGATGTATATCGTGTGTGATGTACTCATACAGATACACTACAAAATTTGAACCCTATGGATAAGAATAAGATTTCACAAGCACTTATTTTCTCTATTTCTGAGTTCTTGCACTTTTAACATCTCGAAATAAATAAGTTATAAGCGAGGTTCAAGATTATGGTATGCAAAAAGGCATGCTAAAACAGGTTCACAAGTACCTAACAGAAGTTCTGATCTTTCAACTTAAGAAGATAATTTGAAGAAACCATGGCGCTCAGCTCAGCTAAGTTCAGTTATTCTGCTTTCAATGTTTTCCCTACATCGATCATGAATTGATATTTGACATCAGATTTTGAAAGTCGTTCCATTGCGGTGTTTACATAATCCATTGAAATGATCTCCACGTCTGGCAATATACGTGTTCTGCTGCAAAATCAATCATCTCCTGTGTCTCTTTCAGTCCTCCAATCGCATTGCCAGCCACCATCTTCCGCCCCATTATAAGCAAGGGGAACATTGGGAGCTCCATAGTCTTATCCGGCGCACCAACCATGATCAGCTTTCCATCAGTCTTCAACGAACTGCAGAGACAGTATCAATTATCCCATCCAATGTTCCAGCCTCAGCCTGCATTTCCTTTTCACCCCGGCTAATCAAAAGGCGTCAACACCTAGCTTCTTAATTGCTTCCTTCTTATTAACCGATGTACTGATTGTTGGGTTTTGATACCCAATGAATCTCGGGCTATGATGTAAACGTTGAATTAAATTGTTACCGACAATCAAGTCTAAAGGCTCGACCCAAAAACAACGTGGGCCTCTGGAAGTAGTTTAAAGAATTTATGTTACTCACAACCCATATCTATTACCTCTTGGATGTCTTTGAATCTTGACTCATTTAACTCTTTGCTGGTTCAACTAGAGCCTAAATTAGCCTATATATGTTGCCTTTTACCCTGGCCAATAGTAGATGATTTGTGAATGAAATTAGAAGAGAACGTATGTGCCTTGAGAGAGCAAAAAGCCGGCCGCCATTGCTGTGAAAAAATCGGTGACTTCCCTTGGTATTTTTTGGCCTCTTTTTGTCCCTCTTTCATTGTTTTCTTCTTGCCTTTGTCGTTTACAAATAATCTCTGTCATCTTGTTCATTGTGGGTGAGATTGAAGAGTAACCGAGATGAATGTATTAGTTATGGGTTGGAACAGTTTGGATTAGTTGTTTGGTAAAGAAAAGTAACGTGAAATTGAACCCAGAAATCACCTATTTGACGATCCTTGGAGAGAGCTTCTACGACAATTGGTATCAGAGCTTCAAGGTGGTAGATTTGGCTTTAAAAACTGATCGAAAATTGTCCAAAAAATCGGCTGAAATGAAGCAGAAAACAGATCGCAAAACTGTCGAGAAAACTGTCCAAAAATCGAGGTTATTTTCGTGATTTCCGGCTAATCCACGAGTTTGGTGAAACGGAGACCATTGGCGTGATGTGTAGGTGGAGGTGCTTCTGGGTGGCCGGTTGCCACGCGCAGAAATCTGGAGAGCGCGTGAGGGTGCGTGGGGCACTTTTAGGTGATGGTGTCTTTAGGCAGTTTGTTCTTAACATCATTTTGACATTTTGGTGTTATTAGTTTTTCGTTTCAGGTTATACATTGGAATCTGGATAGATTTCTTCTTTGTGTGTTCGGGGTTTGATGGTGGTTGATTGATTTCTGCGACTCTTGGAGACTTTAGAACGAATGGTTGTGGCCATAAAGTGGTAGATTCGCATCTTTCGTTATTTACGGACTCAAGTTGGTCCGCTCTGCTATATTGGCTTATTCCAATTTAAATTTCAACATTAGAGTATCATTTTGTGGCGGTGACTTTATGATTGGGGTTATCATGTGGGGTAACCATTGTTTGCGCTAGAAATTTATGAATTATTTGTTTTGTTTGAAGTATTGCATTTGATTGCAAGTTGGTAATTGATTTTGTGTCTTAATTGTCGTTTAGTCACTATGTGAGATTGCATTGCGTGAGAATTTGATTTTTTTGTTAATATATCTTCGTGTTGTATTGATTATTCTGTTAGAACACCTGAACTTGACTCGTTTGAACATTTCTTTGATACTTAGATCTCGTGTCTCACGAAATCCTGAAAATTTAGAACGGTGTATACTGCTACCTTAGGATTACTTTGTATGACTTATTTGTGTACTTTAGCTGTTCTGTTTTTCAAAATGTCTTCACATTTTGAAATTGAAATTGTCAATGGAAAATGAGATTTTTCCATTTGGTAACAAAAGATGAAAGAGAATTTTTTGTTCAACAAAAAGTTTAAAAAGTCATAGATGGCAATTTTCTGCAAATTCGATAGAAGTACAAAAGAAGAATATGATGAATTGACTTACACTTCAATTATTTTACATTTATCGACATTGTTTTGAGAAAAGTTGGTAAACTTGATACCACGAAAGAACTTTGGAAAAAGTTGAAAATTTTATATTTGCTTAAGTCTATTCCTAATAAACTGTACTTGCTTGAAATATTTTTCAATTTTAAAATAGATCATTCAAATTATATTTATTTAAATCTACTTCTAATAAATTGTACTTACTTCAAAGATTTTTTTAGCTTTAAAATGGATCATTCTAAAGATCTTGATGACAATTTGGATGTTTTTAACAAGATGATTTAAGACATTGTTAATTGTGATAAAAAGGTGTATGAAACGTATAAGACCATTATTTTGCTTAATTTTATACCTGATTCATATAGAGAAGTTAAAAATACGATTAAGTATCGTAGGGATACCTTAACACTTACGTTGTCTTTGATTTTCTTAGAAGGAAATGGAGTTTAAGGTTGAAAAAAATGATAAGAGGATTGGTGAGATACATACGATGATGAGTAAAATGAAATTTAAGCAAATGAATTTGGATAAAGCTGAAAATAGTAGTGACTCGAGTGATGATGGTGATAAGAAGAATGGCAAGGGATTTGACAAGTCTAGTGGTAGACGCTGTTATAATTGTGGTAAGGCCGAACATTTTATTAGGGACTGTCCTAAGAAGAATGATAAGCAGAAGGGTAAGATGAGAGGTAATGCAAACGTGGCTATATGGTCGAGTAATGACCCTAACGAGGTTTGTTGAGAGTAAATCTAAATACTGCATGTGCATCTATGTGTAATATTTTCTGCATGTGTGCGATTACTTAATTCTGTTGCATGATTATATGTTGCATTTCAATTTATTTGATATGTACATTTGCATGAATTTGAGAACTATCTGATTACTTGGTGTAATTATTTGCATATATAGTGATCAGTGATGCATTAGCGGTATGTGTGATGTATGTTTATTGTTGATGCGGAGTACAGATGTTTAGGAGTACATTGGTAGTATGCTACATGGATGTGGAGTGTGATATTTGAATCACAAGTGAAGATGTGATTAAATGTTGGAATCATTTACTTGTAAAGATTCTGATCAGGTGGAGTGTGAAAGATGTACTTCTATTACTTCTGTTAGGTGGAGACTCATTATCTACTTGGATTGAGAGAAGTGATGTGATGATGGAGGATCATCCCGAGGACTTAGGATTTATTGTGATTTACCGTTAGATATGAGTTGAGTGATCAATCTAGTGAACATGGTGAGCGATGAGAGGAGATGTGTGTTCTCGAGGTGTGAGTAACATGGAATGTGATATGATAAGTGTGGCGAGATGTTTTCGTGGAGTCATTTATGCATTTGTTGCATATATGTTGACCGTTTGTTGATTAACTTGGTGTTAATCTGTTGTTCTGTGTGAACGTATCTTTTGAAAAGATTTGTAGGTTATCATATGTTTATATCTTCATCACATGATTATTTGTTTTTGATTATTTACTGTTATTATCTGCTTCTACTTGGTATTTGTTTGTAACCTTAGCCCTAGTGAGTACATGGAGTAGGTATGGTATGTGTTTCGGATCCGAAACATGAGGTAAGATATGTGATTCCAATTTCATTTGTTGCCTTGATTATGCAAGTATTAATTTTGTATTTTGATTGCTTGCAAGTTGATTGGGTATCAAGGTGGAGATTTGTTGGGTTTTGGTACCCAATGAATCTCGGCCTATGATGTAAATCTTGGATTAAATTGTTACCAACAATCAAGTCTAAATGCTCAACTCGAAAACAACGTAGGCCTTTGGAAGTAACTTAAAGAATTAACGTTGCTTACAACCCATATATATTACCTCTTACATGGTTTTGAATCTTAGCCCATTTAACTCTTTATTGGTCCAACTAAAGTCTAACCTAGCCTATATAAATGTTGCATTTTACTCTAGCCGTTAGTGGATGATTTGTGTATGAAATTAGAAATGTGTGTGCCTTGAGAGAGCAAAAACCGGTTGCCATTGTTGTGAAAAAATCGGTAACTTCCCTTGGTGTTTTTTTGGCCTCTTTTTGTCCCTCGTTCATTGTTTCCTTCTTGCCTTTGTGGTCTACAAATCATCACCGTTATCTTATTCTTTGTGGGTAAGATTGAGGAGAAACGGAGATGAATATATTTGTTGTAAGTTGGAACCGTTTGGATTTGTTGTTTGGTAGAGAAAGATAACGTAAAACTGAACCTGAAAATCATCAATTTGACGATCTTTGGAGAGAGCTTCCGCTACACAGATAATTGTAACTTTAGATCTAATCGACTATATGGATATTAAGTAGTATATTTCTTTATTTTGTATTGCATTCGTAACATGGAGATATAATTTCGAGTGTATGGTGCACTATAGTTATAGATTGCATAAAATTTAATATAAAGAGCTATGCTATGTGTGCAGGGATAACTCACATGATTTTTTTTTTTATGGGGAACACGTAACGACATTTCATTGGAAGTTAAAAAAAAAAAATAATAATAATAATAATAATAATAATAATAATAACCACCATACAAGTACTGCCATCACACCTGTAGAAGGCCTGTAAACAAACAATTCCCCACTACAAGTAGAATTGTCCTCAATATAAAATATAGAGCTTGTTTGGGAGGGATTTTAATCCAATTAAAATTGAAAATATAGCCGTTATTGGATCTCACTAGTCTAATAAAAGTCAACAATAACGGCTAGTTTTTCAATTTTAATCCGATTTTAATATTTATCAAACAAGCTTATAATGTATAATAGTAGGTGGATAAAAATTGTTTTATCAGATAACTAGTATGAATGACTTAATCACTAACAGTGCAAATAATACTATCCACCTAAGTCCACCATAATACAAGTCTCTTGCTACTATCTATTATGATTCTACACTAAATTTTTTATAGGTTTAATATCTGGCTTACCTTCCCAGTTTTACTCAAGTAATTGTGTCGAAACTGTTTAGCAACCCCGTAAGTAGTTATAGTCCTTTTGGTATCGATGTGGGAAGCTCAAGGGGCTAGCTTTCCATAGTAGAAAAACAAATGAAAGGCTTTTTATTTTTTAAGAGCATCTTAGCATAATGTTTTCTAATTTCCTTATTGTATTGAATTTCTCCTTTTATTCTGTTAGACGGTTACAATTTCTATGCTACTTAAAATGACGGTACGCCAATTTCTAACAAGCATAATATTAAAGGGGAAAGTATTATATAAAATCAAGAAAACACGTAATTTAACCATTAGTCTGCCACTTCCCAAAGAATAATTGAATTTATCAGTAAATCTCCAACATTTAGAACACAACAATATACAGAGGCAAGGTAAAAGTACACAGAACAGAGGATATCTTGCTTTAGCTACAAACTCATTCACCTTTTCTCTCATAATGTGATATTCTTGATCGTGTAACCTCTTATTTCTTCAGGTAATAGGCAATATTTCCTACCTTAGTACTAGCTAGTAAAAAGATACAAAAGCCTGTCAAAATTTAAGAACCATATCAGCTGTAGGCAGTCACAGTATTGTTTGAGGAAGCACCCTTCATATATTAGATACCTGTAAGATTTTGGTCCAGAATCAAATTACTATGAATATAAGACCCATAATTAACTCAATTCCACGTATTCATCGTGTCATATCATAACAGAGTCCCAAAATATTGCTGAATCAAAGACAAAACAAAAAGAACAATTTCAAAATAGAAAAAGATATGGGTTTAAATCATAATGGAATAGACATCAAGCAGACCGCAAATGCAATGAAGAATGTTATGATGTGAACCTCTTTGTGGCCTTCTTATGGTATATATTTAAGAAGAAGAATAGAAGTCATTGCATTTTGAGTAAGGTTAAGGTTAGTTCTGTGTGGATCAAGACCTAATAAACCTGATTTCAGAAACAGATGTGAAGACATTGTTAGTTACTTGTAGATAACGAGAACAGCAAGCAATGCCCTTTACACAGTTACTTCACATTAGACCAAGCCCCTGTTTGATGGCCATTATTTTGAAAAAATGGACTTTTGAATAGTGATTTTTTGGAGAATGTGTGGTTAAAAAGCAGGGAAAAGTTTTGGGTTTACATGCAAAATATTTTATTATGTAAATATATGGTTGAAAATGAGTATGAGAATAAAACAGTGCTGAAATAATGGTTGTCAAGCGGGGGCAAATTAAACAATCACCATATTTTGTGAGCTCTCAAGGCGTAATATATTATAGATTTAGTGGGAGAACCAGAAGATTTTTCCAATGGATCATCTAGAAAGCAGTTGACCACTTTATCAGATCCTACAAAGTACATATATTACTACTATTATGGACTAATAATTTTAACTTCATGCTTGGCCAGTTCATGATATCTTGACATGATTACAGAGACAAGAAGTCATTACCAACTAGAAAGTGATTTCACATGTAACTTAACTATTTGTTCAGCTATATTGCCTTGTTAAAAAAAGGCAAATATTAACGAGATGGGCAAAAATGGCAGAGCATCTGCATCAACCCAGACCCCTAACTTGTAAATCCCTACTCATATAAAAGAGGCAATCCGCTAGATACTGTTCATTCATGTAGCATTTTAGTTTTCCCATTTCACCCTCCGGTTTGCCACTGTGTATTAACTGGATTGGAAACAAAACTGAGAGTCGACATTTTATTTATCTTCCGCTGAACCCTAATTGCAATCTCTCTCTCTCTCTCTCTCTCTCTCTCTCTCTCTCGCGTGCGATCGATGCCACCGTATCAAAGAATTACAGGCTTCTCGCCGTCACCTCACATCATCCACCAACTCTATCCACTCCATATTCGCCGGCAGCCTACTACATCGCCGTCGACAACCCACCACCATAATCGACCCATTAACACACCACAACACCCCTCGACTCGCCAATAAATCCAGTCGACCAGACCCAGGTGCTGGCAACTCGAAGTCGCTGAAGCCCAACCACTCCGGCCGCCTTCTACTGCTGCCCTGTCGATTCCTCCATCCACTGCCTGCTGTACCGACTGACCAACTCACTGCAACCCACCATACACTCCGCCAAAACAGCGGCTCCCAATTACAGGTATAATATTTTCCCCCCTTTAATCCTTCAACCATCCATCTGGATTATGGGAAAAAAAATTTAAAAGACAACATTTCAAACGCTTCTGACTTCAAAAACGAACGAAAATTAATTGGTTGCCTCAAGGATTAAGAAGCAGTTTCATGCTTTGATCAAGGTAAAAACATATTCTCTGTCCCCCTTTTTACATGTCTAAAAAGGGAAAAATTTGTTTTGTATTTCTACCTTTTGATATTCCTGTGTATATGCTCATAATATTTAGGGCTTATTTGGTTAAGATTGCAAAATGGTATATGGTAATTAAAAATTACTGTGTAGATATAATGCCAGGAAGATTGGAGCGGATATGCAATGTATGTGGCGCTTGTTGGTTTCAACAACAGCGGTGATGGCTACTTTTACTGTGTACACGGCGGGTCGCAAGCCGATGATGTCGTTGCCACCGGCATTGACGAGGAGGATCTCTTCGTAAACCACTTCGTTGCCACCGGCATTGACGAGGAGGATTTCTTTTGATATTGCTACTGAAGTATGATGGCGAAACGGTATCCTATCTTTCAATTTCACTATTCCTAATCCAATACTACGAACCAAACATGCACTTAACTGTATGAACGTTGTCATATGCACATCAGGGAAGAAACTGCAAAATAATCTCTCTCTTATACTCTTGCAATCAAAAAGCTTTCTTGATGCAATTTTTAATATCTGTTCATCTCTCCTTGTGTTTCTTTTTCTCATCTTCCGCTTTTGGTTTTGGCTCTACCATTCAACTTCTTAATTATTTATTACCTTCTATGCTTGTTTTAGGACACCATTCAGAGTGCAGCAGGGTATTCTCAAGCAGCCACAGGACCTCTATCGACTTCACATCACATGCATCTTCCCAAGCACCAAGGTATGAGCTATTTGAGTTCATTGTTAAACATTGAAGTGCAATACAGAAAGTTTGATTTATTTATAGACATGTTCTATTATATTTATGTAATAAAAGTTAAGAGACTGAAAATAATTTCAGTTGTCCAGATTGTTTCCTCAATATTTGAAAATAAGCATGCCGTTTATCATTCAGTTCTTAGAAATGTAGTTTTTACTTCAGGTCATGATTGTCGAAGAATTACTGATCAAGCAGGTAGATTCAATCAAATGGTCTATTAGGTTATGTTTCTTTGGATATATTCTATGTGCATGTTTGAAAAGTGATTAAATTAAAATTTAAGAGATTATAAGCAGTGAGTCTTACGGAATGTGTGGATAATAAGTGGTCGTAATTTTGGGTACTACGAAATGTGTGGATAAAAAGTATGTTTGATTAGTTTAGATTATAGTTTAATGACTTCCCAAACAAGCACATAATGGCTAAGGTAGCAGTTCAAGTGTTTTGATCACAAAGTGAATTAAGCATGGATTAGAGAACCTTTAAATCAGAATGCAGTTACCTTTTAGGGAAATTGGCACCGGAAGTCCACAACATTAATAAGTTGGCACTTGGTCCCTAACTATTTTTTCTTGATATTTGGGTTGCCACTTATGGGGTCCATAGTGATTTGCATGACATATAGTTTGAGGGTTAACATGTATAAACATAACAGAAAAATAGAAAAAGGAAAATAAGGAACAGAAAAGATTATAGCTTCTATCAATACTCTTACAATGAGTTCATTGGAAATTACTTGCATTGGACTGAGCCAACTGGAAGTAGGTTTGCTGGTATTGTGTGTAACCTCTGTTTTTGCCAACTCTATAGATATGATAGCATGAATTCTCTACATGTGTTTCCATTATTAAGAGTTTGTTTTGGATGAGAATTTTAACTACAGCGCGCTATGCCACATTGTTTTGCAGAAAACAGAAGTGTCCTTCCTTCCTAACAGAAAATAGAAGTTCCATCTAAGGTGCCAACACTTGTCCATGTGATGTGTACAGATAGTTAAATAAAGTTCATTTTCCTAATTTCATTTATTATATATACGCTAACATAACCTCAAAAATAAGACAGCCCATGCATTGCATGGGCCAAAACTAGTATTAAGAAAAGTATGAATGGAGGTTGTAACAAGGCTAATTTTTAATTTGGTAATTTCTCAATGGTTTTGTTGTTCGTTTAGGGAGATGAGTGAGGAAAGGCACTGAATTGAAGAAAGTTTCCCTAAACATGAAAAAGAAATGATGGAATGTGGCTGAAATTAACTACCACAGATTTGAAGGTACCTTACAAATTTGCTAGATCTTGTATTCACCAACATGCATCCACTTGGTGGATGACCACTTATTCCCTTTGATAACTGGGCAACCTCCTGGAATCAAATTTCAACAAGTGATAAATAGGATCTCTAGAGTCTAGCTCTGTAAAATGATATAAATGTAAGCCCCTGACTGTTACACAATTTTTTTCTGCTATCGAATTAGAACATTTTCATTTTTCACTTCCAAGCTATTGTTTTTGTTAACACTTTTTCTTGCTCTTTGTCATTGGTAGTGAAAAATTGCGAGTGGAGACCAATAGAACTCACCGTGCAGGCTTGATGGATCTAAAGAGGCATCAGGTCTCATGCTCCAGAAAAGCAACGCATCACCCATTTTTGGTTTAACCGAAAGACCTCTTTTAGCACATTCCGACTTTTCATTCCACCCTGGCACCAAGCTAAAATTTCCCTTCGCGGCAGGAAAAACTGTCTCACCCCCTTCTTCAACATCTGACCTGATTAGTTGGAAAGGAAGCAGAAAAGGAACAGAAACATTAGTAGGACTTTATTATTAAAAAAATAAGTACCACAAGCTTTCGCCATTTTGAATGCACTTACAAATACATTAGAACAGTAGCTATGCGTTGGCCCCCATTTTTGGTGTTGAATTCATCAAGAAAGTAATCAAAATGAGGTTCGTATTTTTGCCCTTCTTCATAGTGCAGAACTTGTAGACCCTCTCCATGTCCTGTGAATTCAGTTTAAGTTTAATCAATCAATGATCTGCAGCAAGTCATATGTACAAAGAGAATACTAAAAGTCTGGATATATCATGTGATGGCCTGCTAACAACATGCGCAGCAAAAGAAAGGCACAGTTTAAAATTTCTAAAAATCTCAATTAGTCGACAATTTATTCCATTACCAATAAATTAGTATCTAAGGAGATTGTTAGATTTTGTGAAAAATAACATTGAAGCCAAGATGTGTGAGATAGGAACGTGCAGGGAAAAAAATTGAAATATGTACTATACAAATATAACTGCTAATCCAGTACGATACCGTAGATTGTTAATCTAGCAGCTACCAAGCAGAGGTGTGAAAGAAGAGGATGAACTAAGAGCAAGACATCAGGGGCAGCCGAATGTATAACAGCAGAAGCCAACTTGAACTGTATACATCCTAACGTCAGTACTACGCACAATGATAGTGTGTCCAATGACAGTTTGATGTCATCACAGTTAAAAGAGCACAATTGTGTCTCCCGAGATAAAGAAAATCATAACACGGAAACTTACCACATTTCCAAGTATCTTGCCGTTACTTCACTGTACTATAACAGAAATTGATTCTAATAAGTTTAACTGTTTCTTCTGAAATTGAGCAGGTCACTTGTGTCATTTTCTTTGCAAATCATGCAGTTCATATGTACAAACTTATTTCTGAAAAGCCTTTTGGCAACTAGAAATCAAGTACCATCTCACAATATCATGCATGCCTAACAACGATATGATGTTTATCTACTGTGAATATATTAAATAAGGTCTCCCAACCTTCAATGTTATGAAACTTCAAATATATTAACAAAAGTGAGGCTTCTAGCATAATATTTGCACAAATAATCATTATAACACGTGAGAGAATAAGAAAGTACTTTTAGTAAAAAGAATAATTTTCTGAACTAGAAAAACAGCAAAACATGCCCTATTAAATTGTATTGATGTGAGTTTCATACCTGCAGGTATGAACAATTCTCTGAACCAGAAAAACAGCAAAACATGCCCTAGTAAATTGTATTGATGTGATTTTAATACCTGCAGGTATAAACGTGTAGTCTGCTATTCTTTTTTCAATAGCTCTGATCACTTTATCTCGTCCCCTCCTCAAAAACATTCCAGAACTTGTACGAACCCTACAATATGATGTTGTTACCAATAAGATTCCCAATTACAGGAGAAAATAAAATTAACAGATCACAATAAACTCCTGTTTGTTCAGATGAAAGCATACGAAAGTAATAGAGGGATTCTGGAAGAACAAACCTGCTATCCTTACTCTTCCCAGTTTTACTATCTACAACGGTTGACTTTGCCATGTGAGGCCTGGCAAGATTAATCAAATACTCGCATTCTTCTTTGGACTGTTAGTCATTGCATTATAAAATCAGTTGAAACAACATTTATGATAAATTTTGTATAACTCAAACTCCATATGGATATCAAAACCCATAAAAAGTATATTCAAAATCAAATAAAAGCATTTCTAACTACAGTTCCACAGCCCTGATTCTACGACACCTATATAGAACGGTTAATCTAATATCTTGATACTAATTTCAAGTGGGATCCAAGAAACACACCAACACGGAACAGACATGATCAAATACGATGAAAGCACATTGAATTGTAGCCCTTGTTTGCATTTGCCTTCCTAAAAGAAGGGTGTTCGTAATTCAAAACAAAGCTTAAGAAAATAGAACCAAAATAATCATAAAGGAAAAACAGTAACATGGGAAAGAAAATGGCACAAACCCATAATTGGGACAATCTGATTGTTCAATAGCATTTTTCCTCTTAATATTACCAACAAAAAAATATTCTACATGAAGAAAATTTGTCAAGAACGAAACTCACCAAGAAATTGTGGTAGACGAAAGCCCTGGGCTCCCACGATAAAATCTCCGTCCACTGCTCGCCCCTTTTCCCCAATCCCTCCCCTTCAGTACTTTTGCCTCTATCACCCAAAAAATATATATAGTCCACAAAATCGTGAACATAATGCACACCAAAAACAGACACACAAACAGAGAGAAATAAGGAAAATTTACAGGTCTAAGTTCAAGCGCTTCAACTTGATGCGATCGCCGATGGGTGAATCCTCGTCGGAGCCAACGGGGAGAGAAAAGATCCCTAAAGCCAGAAGCATTAATAGCACTATCGTCAACATTAAAAGCATTGATAGCACCAATGCCACCGTAGAGGATCTCTTCCCTTGATGACGGATTCCCCTCCCCTTCGCCATTGTTATTAAAGAAAAACCAAAACAAAAACCCTAGAAAAAAATCGAAAATTCAAATCAAATAATTCGATATTTTGGGAATTGATTTGAAGAAGGAATTTTCTAAAGATTCGTTGAATTGCTGGACTGATGTGATGAACTTCAAAACGGAAAATCGAAAAGATAATACAGTAGTACTTGACATTTGTTAAATTGACCTGTTAAGTTGGTGAGGTTTACGAGTTGACCCGAGGTTATATATGTCATTGTGCTTTCGCTTCTTCATTTTTCCATTTCCGGTTCCTAGTGACTGTGGGCAGCACGTGGATTTGCAAACCCATAAATCTGACTCATTTGGAGAAATTAACGCAAAAGGTACCAAACCTTTTCCCTTCTTACGTTTTGGGTCTCAAGCCTTTCAATTTTGACGCTGAGGTCTTTAACCTATGCCATTAGGTGCACGATTAGTCTATTTTGGTTGTTAATTTTGCACATGAACTTCTCATTCCTTTTATATCTTTTTATTGTAGGAACAAATTTATCAAATCTAAGATAAAATAAAATAAATAAAAAATGTAATCATATTCTTCCACCCCACAATACCCCTACATAGCGAGAAGTGCTTCTCCAATATTTTGGTGACCTAATAAGAAGACGAAATTTCGCTTGTTCTCCCTTTGGTGTAAGAATCGAAATTTTTGCTAGTAGTGAAACATTTGCAGAAGTCAAAGATAAGAATACAAAGAACGAATCTGAGAGAAACACCTTCAATCTTAATGGCCTATAGTTACGCCTCAAAAATTCATTACTTTTTTAGTTTAAATTTAAAGTCAATTATTTTAAAATGTGTTTAGAAGTTGTTCCCGGTTTATGAATCGAAATTTGAGAAATTTATGATTTTATTTTAATTAGAAAATTCGAATTGAAAATAAAAGTTTGAGGGCTAAATTGAATTAGATAAGAAAGTTATGAATTTTGTTGGGACTTGATTGCACTTAAAAAGAAAAAGTTGGGTTTCAAGGTCAAAAGTTAAAAAATATATTATTCTTAGGCTCCGTTTGATTCGCCATATTTTTCGTGCTTCTAACTTTTGTAGTGTTTGATAGGCAAAATTTTCTCGGGAAAATTTTTTTCACCTTTTCTCATTTTCCACATTTT
>CAIGRT010101453.1:0-15773 GCA_903798405.1 Fraxinus platypoda | reverse complement strand
TTCTTTCTCCTATCTAAGGCTCCTAGACCTAAATGGAGCATCTAATCAGTTAAAAACTAACCAACATAGGTTCCACTTTGTTATAGATTCCAACCAAAAAACTGAAATGAGGCTCCTCCTTCAATTGATTTTTATACCAACAGCTTTTTGTAAAAGTTAAGATTGTCCAATTCTTTTTCAGGAATAAATTTCCTTTACACCTCATTTCGATTCAATTCAATGTGCAGCGAAACCAATTATAAGAGGAAGCGTGACCGTCGGCCCAAAAACCGATCGCTGGAGACCAACTTTGTTAACGAAACCACCTCCTCGCCCACCGCCGCCGCCGCCGCCGCCGCCGTTGATGTCGTCTTTTCCGTCAACAATGTTGAGCTCATTGACCCCACTTCTCCTCCTTCTTTGTCCGCACACCATCGGCGCCGCGGCCGCCATCGCATGACCCCCAAAATAGACAGCTCCATCACGAAAACCTTACCTGTTCCGGCTCCTCCTATTGCTAATGGATGTGCTGCCGCTGCGCTGATTAGTGCGGAGAGCGCAGTCGCGAGGGTGGTTATGGACGCGGTGGTGAAAGTGTTCTGCGTCATACGGAGCCGAATTTTTCTTTGCCGTGGCAGAGGAAAAGGCAGTACAGCTCGAGCAGTAGTGGGTTTGTTATTAAAGGTCGGAGGGTTTTGACGAATGATCATTCCGTGGAGCATTACACTTGAGTCAAGTTGAAGAAAAGGGGTTCTGATACGAAGTATGTTGCCACAGTGCTCGCCATTGGCATTGAATGTGACATTGGTGAGGTTTTAAGTATCCGCTGTGCAGCTGTATATTGTTGATGTATTTGGAACAGTTAAATAACATTTAATGTTGTTAAATATAGATTATTTTACTGAATTTGAAACAATAGCAAGTGATTCTATCAAATGTACTTCTATAACTAGAGATGTTTCGAGTTTCGAACTTTCTTTGTTCATGGCTAATCAAACGTTGGAGCAACCAGTTTTGCATCCAAATTTCTCAAAAATGTTGTCCTCTGAGTTCTTAAATTTTAAATATTTTTATTTTCGTTTTCAATGATACTGCAATTTCTGAAAATTGATTTTGATATCCAATTGAGTTTAATATCCTGTGTTTTACAATCTTAGGAGATTATGGCAAGTCCAAGTTTGGAATTCTTTTTTAGTGTCCATGTGATGGCGAGTTATATCTCTCGACTCGCTGACATTCCTCATTCATGTTGATTATAGATGGTGGTCAGGTTGTTGATTTTAGCAAGGTTTGATTCCCCTGGTTGAAAGTTAGAACTTTTACTTCGCTTGTTGATTTTAGCAAGATTTGATTCCCCAAGGTTGAAAGTTAGGACCTTTACATTGCTAGTTTTGACTATACTGTGAAAATGATGAAGAAATAACGTGGTGGCAGTCTTAAGGTAAGTGGGGGTTACCTGTGAGAGGAAGGGATCAAAATAAAAAGGGCAGAAAGATTGTTGTACTTGAAGTAAAAGATTGCTGCTAGTGGTGGTTTATAACTGTGATTGTTGAACCAAATTGTCCTCTGCATTTGTGATAGAGGATTGCTAGCCACATAGTGTCACAAAAATCCGGGACTGTCAAAAAAATAAAACTTAAATTAATATTACACGATCTAGTTAAAACTGGAAATTGCACACATAAGGACAAACACATGTATGCAGCTGTGTATTTATTCATGTATATATGTGTGTACTGAACATTAAAAAATCATCTTTTCTTTCTTTTGCTTTAAAAAACAGATTTCAATCCATAATAAAAAGTATCGACAATATTTTAAACATATAATAGGTTTGTTATGTTTCGTTTATGTTGGGTTTAAGAAAATGTATATGGACTACAAAATAAAGTTCTGAGAGTGAGAGGGAACAGATGGAAAAAGTGGGGAGAGTGAATATTAAATGCTTTTGAGATCCTACATCTTCAGTGTATTGGTAGGTTTTGATTAGCTAATGCTCACTGAAGACTCAAAAGTGTGAGACAATTCAGATACTCAGAACAGTTCATGCTATGTGACTTTCATGAGCTGTCATTTTGCTAATTCACTCTGCTTATCAAATGGTGAACTAGTTACATGTTGATCAGGTGTCCGACCTACGGATTCCATATTTCAACTCTATAAATGGAGTGCATGGGAGGGGGAGGAGGAACTTTTTTTTTCTTTTTTTTTTCCTGTATCTGGTACCCACTTGCCACATAAATTGAAACTTGGGATCCGTTTGCTGAGGAGTATTGATTGGGCTAAAGTGCACATATATGAAGAGAGGGGACTTTTGGGTGCATATTTCCAAAAAATATTTGTATTATGATATGCTAAACTCTTCCCTCTAACATATATTGCTTCTTTTTTTTCTCTCTAGGGAGTTATTTGCTTTGACTTCTGGCCCCCTATTACTTCAGGGAGTTATTTGCTTTGACTTTGGCCCCTATTACTGGGTGACAATGTGAGCCAATTTCTAGATAGACAGCTTCTGTCTTCATTTATAGGTTATTTTTCTTTTCCTCCCAAACCCACTTTCTTATGCTACTAATTGTACAAATCATGCGAATGTGCTAGGATGCTATGATTTTTGTGTTTTTAATGTGACTTCAAAATTTTCTTCATGTTCATGTATTTTACAAGTTTCTTTAGCTTTTCGTTTCTACTAGATTTTCATTATTACCTTCTGATGGGTTTGGATACTCCAATTATATATTGGTTGCAATTTTCTTTTAATATACAAGAAAGGCAAGATATTAAAAAACCTGTACCATTTACTTTTATTCATGTTTTTGTTCTCATACCTTTTCAAATTCGCAAAAAATTCAGTACGGAAAGGATTACGAGTTTGAAGCTCCCGTCAAGCTGTTAGACAAACTCATGCATGAAATGCCACAATCTCCAGAGGAACAGATTATTGTAGTTTCCCAGGTTCTTCCTTGCTTTCATTCGCATGAAAATATGTTTCATTGGATAATTCTTCCAATTTTTCTTACTCTTGGTTTTCATTGTGAAAATTTTCTAAGGTACTTGTGGCTGACATAAATATAGGATATGAGGACATTGTCAACACTCAGGTTAGCGATCATGCAAGTGCTTGTGGTATAACTAAGCCCCTGTTTGATGGCCGTTATTTGGCCAAAACAATGTTTTGAATACGGATTTTTAGGAGAATGTGGTAAAAAGTAAGGTAAAGTTTTGGGTTTACGTGCAGAATATTTTATTGCGTGAATGTGTAGTTGAAAATGAGTATGTAAAAAAAGAGTTTTCAAATAATGGTTGTCAAACAGGGGCTAAGTTAATTTCAAAATTGATTATTACCATATTATGCTTTCTTCTTCTACTAATCTGTTTGCTCCTTGCCAATTGTATATATATATATTTTTTTATTTGCAGATCGTGATCCTCCAAATAAAGACAGTGAGAGCACCAACTTTGGACANTTTTTATTTGCAGATCGTGATCCTCCAAACAAAGACAGTGAGAGCACCAACTTTGGACATCATTTCCACCCACTGTATACCGTCTGCCATGTCAAATGATCTCAAGATCTGATATCAGATCATCGTGGATGCATTTCTTTGTTACTAGATTGGTAATTATTCTTTTAATATTTAGATATTTTCCCATAATATCTTTTTCTTATGTTCCTTATGAGGCCTTTTTTGTAATGACCGTGAAGCAAATTGGCCTTTTAGAATCAAGGAGATGTCCCAGCTAATGATTTCCTGTTAGCTAATGAAGTAGTAGGTTACTTAACAGGCTCTGTGAGTTAAGAGTGTCTATGTTTGTAATCATTGTTAGAGAAGAAGGAGATGCAGAGACTAAGAGGGGTTGGAGCGATAACTCATTTCTTCTCATTCTTTTACCCTTTTCTTGGTCGGGTGGGAGCCGTCTGTTATAAGGAAATACTTGAGATGGAAAGATCATGTATTTTGAGAACTTCGAACATTGAAAAAGTATTACCAGGAAGGAAATGAAATTGTGGATTTTATTTGGTATCTGCCTATAAATTCGGGAAAAAATTAGTGACTAGTCCCACAAATGCCCTGGCTTTATGAAATTCATTATTTGTCTATTTCTAATCATTGTTTGTTGCTTTGCTCTTGCCCTTTCTATATTCTGAGTTGATTTGCTCTTCTCGAGTCATGAGTGGTGAAGTGTTCTTTCCAAAAAAAAAATCCCATTCTTTCTTTCCCTCTGAAGAGAATGTTGTTGTTTAAGAAAATTTTGTTTTAAGGAGGCTATAATGTATGATGGTTGCCGCAAGTTTTGTACGAATACTGTTCTTGAACTGGTGGTTGGTTTTGAATATTTTGAGCCCCCCACCCTCTTCCCCAAAGCAGAATAGTTTCTGGACATTCTGACCTTGTGCAAGACTATGCTTTAAGGGCGTAGACAGTTTGTTAGAGCTTTCTAAAAAAGTTCAAAGGCAGGAGAAAATGGGACTAGCTCAAGGTAGCTTGCTTAGGTAAACATCTCTGTGCCTTCTCCAAATGAGAGTGTCATTTTGGAAGTGTCCACAACAATTTTCTTTGGATAGGCCAGTCGTAGATGCTTCATGTCACTCTAATTATTTGGATGATTTCCTATACTTTATTTTACAGGTGATATTGTATTTTGCATCACAATTATGCAACAAAGGTTGCCGTTAATATGAAGCTTAGTCATGAATCATGCTACAAGTACAAAATTTTTTGACAGAAAATCTTTACAGACAACACATGACGTGACATCATTGGAAGATGGAAAAAAAAAAAAACAGTCTAATCACATTTTGCCACGTCAGTATCAGTACACATTCTATCAATTTTTTCTTGTACTCATGGCTTTATTGCTTAGTCATTGACTAGACAAACTCCACCATTATCATCTGATTTTTTTTTTTTTTTCTCACATTATTGAGTTCTGCTAGAAAAATAGGGTCAATGACATGGTTTTTCTGACACACATACACTTGGTAAATTTCAGTTGCAGTTAAAAAAAATTAAATAAAAAGCTATCAATCAAAAATTGCCAAGTCGATCCCTAGGAAAAGGCATGTCATTGCGTCTGTTTCTTCAGCTTTTTCCCAGATTATTTCTTGAAATTCAGAACTCACCAATTACGGCCCAACAGTGAGTGTCAAGGCGAAAAGATTGGACCATTCACTGCAGCAGTAGTCCTGTCTAGTGGCTTAAGTATTGTTGGTCACAAAGAATGGGATTTCTATTATGCATTCGCCATGCTTGTAGAGGGCTCTCTTTCTTTACATGAAAATTTTGAGGTAAGTTTTGTGATGTTCATCATGAACTGGTTTCAAACATTTAAATCGTAACAAACACGTATCATACATTTAAAAAATATGCGGTAGAAAAACCTCTGGATGATTTTCGTTTAAAAATTCATCGTAAGTCAAATGCAGTCAAATGTCTAATATAATTTGGCAATTTTAAAAATGGAATTTAGAGTGTGTTTGGTAGAGATTAAAATCAAATTAAAATTGAAAAACTAGTCGTTATTGTTGATTTTTATTAGACGAGTATGATCCAATAATGACTATATTTTCAATTTTAATTGGATTAAAATCTATACCGAACAAGCCCTTAACATTTAATTAATCAAAATAAGGGAACTTTGAAAGAAAGGTTTCAAATCTTTCAAAAATGTGCAACACGTTTCTAAATCTTTAATGAATATGCATTGAAAGGACTTCTATAGGTTTCTATCAAACTTTGTGAAGACATTCTCACATCTTAAATTCTTAGTCATTAGTCCAAGTGGAGAACAAAATTTAATTTCATAAAGTTGAATGTATTTGGCTCACATTACTATTTTGTAGAGATTTCTTTCCATAGCGGGAAATGATCGTGCAACTATAACAAAGTATTGAGATCTCTTTCACTCTTTTAAAAGTTGAGGATTAATTTGCAAAAGCTCAAAAAAAATATAGACGACGTCGTAGAGCAGGCTTTTGCTTGTCGTGCAATATATCGTATCGTACTACTACAAATATATATACAACTGCTCTGTTTATGAAAAAATATCTAAGCTCCCAGATTTGTGAAAAATCAATCAATTAGCTGATCGCTTCGTTCTATTATAATCTCTGTAAGTTGATTCTCTCCGCATTCTTGTTTTTATTATTTGTGTAAATTCACGTAATCTACAAAACAGATACCCACAATGAGTCTAGAAGGGGCTAGGGTTTGGAGGTTTTACTATAAATTTTGATTTATGCTTCTATATGCTCATTGCTATATAAATCCTTGCATATTTATTTGAATATGGTATTTGTGTTGGAGACTAGGAATGGCGACCGAACAACCAAAGCCGGCGACTGAGGACGCAAAGATCGATCTATTTGAAGATGATGACGAGTTTGAGGAGTTCGAAATTGGTCAAGGTAATTTTTGAGATATTTACCCGCTATTTCTATCATTGTGCCTTTCTCCTATAAATTTAAATTTGAAGTGTTACGTTTGGATTTACTTGAGGGAATGAAGTTCAGCTGTTTATTTGGATTAGTGTCTTAGAAATATCTTATTCCCTGATTCATTATATATATATATGTTGGGTAAAAAACCATTATTAATAATACACTGCAATCAAAAACTTTACTCACTTCGTAAGACAAAAAGAAATATTCTCAATCTAATTCCAATTTGTCCCTTGTTCCCTGAATTATGCAACCCAGCGAAGCTGTATGTTTTGGTCAAACTTTCAAAGCAGTTGTATTAGTCTTTCAAGTGAGAAAAGATCTACACAGCTACAAAGTTAATAATATTCTAATCCAAGTAATTGAAATGAGGAAATAAACCAACACAAGTGATAGGCTGTTTTTTAAGTGAAAAACATTTCAAAGGGGGAAAACCACGAGATGTAATTTGATTTCAACTTCTACTAAGTCACCATGGATTTTCAAGGTTATCTCTAGACTATAGTAGTGGCTCATAGTATCATCAAGAATAAGCATCTATTTCAGCATGGTCAGCTATGTTTAGTTTTTTGCCTTTTATTTCTTTTGTTGCTTCATAGGATGATTACGCTGAAATAAATTATTGTTCCGATGGAACCTTCTCTTCTACCGTAGATTGGCCGTAGAACTCTGCTTTATAAAGAGGGTCATTCAGCCATTCGATCTATCTTAAAGCACAAATTAATTCCTCCAGATATCTTTACTATGTAAATTGGAAGTTCCTTGCTAACATAGAATTTGGAGAATGGCTTCTGGTAACTTATCAAAGTAGGCAAACCTATTGATTTAAAGTGTAATGAGAACAGTGGCCTCATTAGAAGATACTAATTGATTTTGTACTCCATCGTCTGTGGCAGTGATAGTCAACGAGGAACTATCAAGCCCAGATTCACTAACAATTAGACCCCCAGACATAAATCAATATGTCAAGGACCTGGTTCTTCTAGATTGCAAGAGAAGAAAGTCCAATTTCTAGAGTAAATACATCATTTAGAAGTAAATTCAACGCAAAAGGCTTCATGCCATGTCTCAAAAGTCAAAAGTATACTTGCTCAAGAGACTAATATCTAAGCAAAGTGCAAAGAGTTGACTCTCTTGACCTGTCGTTTCCAAATATACTACATGCAACCATGTGGTTAGGGAAGTACTAGAGACCATAAATCTGCCTGATATTATATGAGAGAACGAAATGAGGGGCCTTTATAGTGGAAAACTCACTATCCTTTTCTTTCTCACTAATAGGCTGGTCTCCACTGTTTCAAAGTTCGCTGCCAGGTGGTGGAGCACTACTTGGCTAATGAAACTTGCATTTATTATTACCATTGACACTTGTATTCATAACCTTACAACTTCTTAAATCCCGCTTATGACAATGTAGTTCTACTTTTTTTCTGTACATCCTTGACAATTTGCTCTTTGTGATAGTCCACTCAACTGTTATTCATACGAATATATGGATTACATACATATATGCATATATCTAACACTTGTACACACATCAGGCAGTTAGGCATCTAAAAGTACTATGAATTTGGCACGCGCTTGGGGAAGACGCTCTTCTCAAGTGAAATATTGGTTGTTACTATGACCCTCTTTCTTATGTGTTGTTCCATTTATAATGGAGCATGTACTGTCAAAGTATAACTGGACATTTTTTGATCGGTGGAAAAGATAGTAAAAAAAATAAAAATAAATGAAGCGTTACCGCATAATATGCCTGAGATTATATGTTTATTAGAACCATTCCAAATATGAGTTAAAGAGTCCTTAAGCATTCAATAAAGTATAATTCAAATGCAGATGTGTTAGTGTTTTTAATTTTAAATTTTCAATTTGCAATTCGAAGAAGTTATCTGAACGGATTTAACTTCTCTGAAAGTTTTTCCTTGTTTTATTCCTCTGAACTTTCGAATATTGAGATTGATTTTGAGATTTTGAGCTTCAATACAATGTAAATCTTTTCAACAGTAAAGCATCATTTCTCTGATTGTTTTGTTGATTATTCATGTGAAATTAGTAGAGTGGGATGACAAAGCGGAAGACAAGGAAGTGAATCAGCAATGGGAAGATGATTGGGATGATGATGATGTCAACGATGATTTCTCCCTGCAGCTTAGGAGAGAACTCGAGAGCAACACCGAGAAGAATGAAGCCAAGTCTACATGAAACAGTTGTTTTAAGCAGATGATTTGTAGATTTTCAATCAAAACTTGGGAGTGTTGTTATTTTATATGACCACCTGTTGCTGAAACATCTTTAATTCCACCTGCTGAACTTCATAATGAAATTTACTGGTTGTGAATTGTGAAGTTAGCTGCTATTCAATTCTTATATTGAGGCACGTCTATACAAAAAAAAAAAAAAATGACAAATTGAATTTCTCCCATCTCCAAAATGCTGGAAATTTTGTGGCGGATTAGTGGAAATGATGATTTGCACACTGTCGATTTGATGACGCTTGTGCCAAGAATAAAAAGATAGGTCCTGTTTGCCCGTAGGATGGGGAACATTTGCACATCAAAATGTATGTTTACGTTTAGAATATTAGAAGAATACTGCCTATGCTTGTGTTTTGGATCACATTTTCCGTATCAACACTTTCGGATGAACAAAGACATCTTACCGTGTAAAAGCTCAATAGCTCATTGAAATAAACATTTTACCGTGTAAAAGCTCAATAGCTCATTGAAATAAATTGTCAGTGAAGAACTTCAGGTTTCTTCCAATCTCTGTTGCTCCACAAAGTACTGCCAACTCTAAACCTTCAAATGTTGCTAAAATGTACAGTTAATAGACAATGGTTAATGAGCACATATTGATCATCATGTTATCTTTGCCGTTCATCAAATGTTGTCATCACATGAGACAAACCCCAATGCAGTTAAAAAAGGATTTTATATACATACATACATACATACATACTCGGACTAATAATAAGAAAACTAGCAATACCATTTCCCTCGTTCAAAAATTTAGAGAACAAAAAGTTGGCCCGTCCATCTTATGAAATATCCATCTGAATGCTCGTGAATCTTACCTAACAAGTAAAATGATTCTTTTTAACAGTTGTGCTACATTTACATAATTGTTTGCATACAAATAATGTGGTGAAATATGATTGGATGAGAATTTTTTCAACTAAATAAAAAAACATGATTATAAAAAGTTGGGGACTCGGAGTATCGTAGAGAAGAAGTTAGGATCCGATAATCACAATACTCAAAGGTTGGGGACCCCAGCTGGCATCGTTTTACTTCTATTTCCCGAACCCAAGCCGTTGTGATTTTCTCTCTCGCTCTTTCTCTTGCCAATAATTTCTATAAGCTATATACACAAGGGTTTTATATAGGGTTTAAGAAAACTTTGAAAAGATCAGAACCAACAGAAAATTCTTAAAATGGGATTGGACAAAGGGAAGAAGCAGAAATTGGGAGAAGTGAAGGAAGAAAACAATGGGACAGAGCATATTGATGGAGAGCTCGTTATCACCATCGAAAAGCTCCAAGAAATACAAGATGAGCTTGAAAAGGTTATTTTTTTCCTACTTTTTTCCCAATTCTCTGCCGGAAATGTTAAAAATTTTATGAGAAATTATTGCTTTTAGTCGTTATTAATTGTATGAGGGTTTCTGAACAGAACCCAGAACTTTTATCATTATTTGGGGTTCTAAAGAGACTCCAGATTTATTTTGATTATTTTTCAAGTAACCATGTGAAGACTGCTTGGTGGTGCTTTTTTTTTAATATCCATTAGGTTTGTTCTTTGTTGGGTTCTGATTATTCAGTCAGGGGAAGTTACTTATAGTAACTCAATTTTAATTGCAAAGCAAGATCGCAAATTTTCCTATAATGAGCTCAGAATAGAGGTTTTGTTGGCTTCTTTGGGGAGTGAATGTTAAAACAAATCAAATTATTGTTGAAGAATTTTATTATGGAAAATATTTAGTACTCATGAGTAATTATCTAAGAAGCAACAGCAATTTCAACTTCTTCTGCATTTTGTTGTTACATTATTTGGGCTTTCTAATGAAAATATATTTAGTCATTTTTTGTCAAAACCAAGCAAAATACATGTATCTTTTTTTAGGTGCTTGTGAAATTGCGAGAAATAGATTTAAAAGTGGTTAATTTGATTTCAATATCGCGATTCTTGTTTATTTAACCAATTACTAAATTCTATCTGTTTCCCAATCCAAGCGGTTAAGAAAATAATTTTGCAACTTTTGAGGAATTATGGACCAAATTTGAAGAATTCTAAGTTTGCATCATGACTATACATGAGAATATTTCAAATATGTCGTGATTGTATCTTCATTTGTCTTTATATCTTCATGACCCTATTCATAATTAAAAAAGTGAATTTTGTCTTATCTAGAAAATGCAGAGATCTCATAATATTATATTGGGTTAATTTACTTTATGTTTGCAGATCAATGAAGAAGCAAGTGAAAAGGTTTTGGAAGTGGAACAAAAGTACAATGAGATACGGAAGCCCGTCTATGATAAGAGATGTGATGTCATAAAATCCATCCCTGACTTCTGGTTGACTGCAGTTAGTGATTCATTACAGCTAGCTTTCTTCAAAGAATGCGTACTTACCCCCNCCCCCCCCCCCCCAACACACACCCCAACAATGGTAAAAAGAATAAAAATGACATTTACACTCTTCCTTGCAGTTTTTTAGTCATCCTGCCTTTAGTGAACTTTTGACCGAGGAAGACCAAAAGGTTTCATCCATTTCCTTCACTTTATATAAAATTAAGTATATGCTTAAACAGTTTTAGTATGATCCTCTTTTTGCTATCGTAATAAATTCCCGGTCATTATAATTTGCGGTTTAAGTTCCTCATATAGCTGGTTATTACTAAATCTGAGCTTTTGGTTATTCACTGACACAATTAATCTTTTCCTTTTCTCATGTTAGATTTTCAAGTATTTAAGTTCCCTGGAAGTGGAAGACTCCAAAGATGTGAAATCGGGTTACACTATTACATTTGTGAGTCTGTCTTTTCTTCCCGTTTGTGGAGATTTATTGATGTGGAAATTCTAATACTATTTTTAGCTTTCATAATCTTTTTGAAACAAGTTAATGTCCATTGTTTTTTCTCCAGAACTTCAATCCAAATCCATATTTTGAAGATACAAAGCTAACAAAAACTTTTAACTTTCTCGAAGAAGGAACAACAAAAATCACTGCCACATCAATAAAATGGAAAGCGGGAATGGTAAGTTTTCATGTCATTGTACCTCGTCTTTTCTGTGTCATGTGATTTAAAGTAATTGTGTATTTGGATTGTGAAGGGCATTTCTAATGTTGTTACTGAAGAGAAGAAAGGGAACAAGCGATCTCATACTGAGGAAAGGTTGGCTCATTTTCCTCTCCGGGTTTCTATATGGTGTAATAGTGCTTTGGTTAAATACTGTTTTACCATGCCCAGAGGTCTAAAAATCTTAGCTAACATATACTGTAAATTATAACTACTTTGTTTACATTGTCTAGGGATTATAGATTTTACTGATTCAATAAATGGGACATTAATTTTCTCACAGTTATGTGGTAGGGCTTACAAGCTAAACCATGGCAGTTTTATGTTCCATAGAGTCGGGTATCTGTGTGGCTTTAAGGTTAACATATGAATTCTCTAACTTTTGGACCATTGGTTTTGGTGAAGAAGGTTTTCAGTTTTGGATATGGATACTTGGATATGATGCATTGACAATGTAAAAAGAACTAGAGCGGTTGATTTTCAAAAAACAATACTTTCCAGACTAAAGTAAGATATGAGAGTAGATACTCCTTGTCACTTGATAAAATATTTTAGTTGTCTAGTCCAGGACATAATGAATGCTTGTAAGGTCTTCCAGTATTTGCATGATGTGTTAGCTATGTGTACAATGTTAACCAAATTATTCGTGTAATAATTTTGGCAGTTAAAATAACCGTGCTTAAGTTCTCATCATTTCTTAGTTATTGATTGATAGTCCGAATTTGCATTTAAGATGCCATATTTTGTTTTGCTATGATTGCAGTCAGAGTCATCTCACTTGTGGGTTTGCAAATTTCCATTCATGTTGAATGACCTGTTTGTTTTAGTCATTCTCATGCTAAAGAGCACAGGGAGTGCGTGTTGTCAACATTTTTGTGCTATCAGTTTGCTCCTTTTACTTATGTTTCTTTAGATGGCAGTATTTGGTAGTGAAGAGTATACTGCATTTGAGTTTTTCAGTTGTTTCTTACTCTTAAGAGATGGAATATCCTTCACTATTTTACTAAAAATGGCGCGATTTGTAGAGGATGTATGTGCAGATACTGGTGTTGAATTATTTTCGTTCGTTGATTTATGCATTATTATATCAAGAGCATGGTGTGCAATCACTGACTTGCAATGATCCTAACATGCAGTTGATGCCTGAGTTTGGTTTATTGTACATGTTATCACCATGATGATATGCTTCAGCTGGATAATCTGGATACCTTCTGTTATTTTTTAGCTCAATGGTTTTGAATTAAAACGAAAACTGTTAATTCTCTGTGCACTTTCGGTTGCTCATTTTTGCACTGTTTACAGCTTTTTTACCTGGTTTAGTGATGACCAACAAAAAGATGATGTGGATGAGATTCATGACGAGGTAAATTCTGCCACATGCCAATTATTTCTTGAGCTTGAGGTTACTATTACACTGATGTGGGATGTAAGTCTTCTGTTATATATTTTCATATTCATACATTTTTAAAGCAAATATTTCTTAGCAGATTGCTGAATTAATCAAGGATGATATCTGGCCAAATCCTCTTACATACTTTTTTGATGTAAGCTTCTGTTCACACCCATCTTCCATAGTTGTCCATGACATATTGATGCAAGTTAATTACCAACTCCATGTAATTCGGAGTGTTTCTGATGTCATGTGTTGTATACCCTTTCTGCAGGAGGCAGACGAGGAGGATTCTGAGGATGATGGTGGTGAGGTTGGTGCACAAAATTATTTCTGTACTCACTCTTTTCCCCACTGTCTACTAGCGTATGATGTCCAATTTATCACAAATTCCTGTTTTTCTGCAAACGTGTGTGTTTATTGCGTACCTAGACGTCTTGTCATCACTTCTTGAATATTTTTTTCCTGTGGACTCTTTTTGTTCAAATTTTAGAAACTATAAATTACTTGATCTTTGCGCTGCACTTTTAGTTTTTGAATGCCTTTATCTTATATATTGCTATAGCTTTGAAAAGTTCCTTATATTGCTCCTCAGACTCAACATCCCTTATTGCCTCATGACTGGGAAAACATTTTAATATGGTAGTTAAAAGGTGTGGAATTAATAACTGGAATATGGAATCTTCACTTTTTTAAGCTTCCTAAAATGTTTTATGTGGTGGCCTCAAGAGCACATAGCAGCCCAAGAATCTTATGATCTTAGCTTCATTAGATATGACGTTTGTTAATGAAGAACACTCTTAAATTTATAATAGTCTGTTGAGTATGATGAACCCCTTTCGGATTTTGCTCCAAGTTATTCTCTTAAATTATAGTTTCTTGAATATGGAATCTGCCATACACGTGAAAGTTGGTTCAGTAAATAGCAAGGAATATAGATAATAAACTGTAATAATCTCTCTCTCTCTCTGTGCATATTAAATTTTATCGAAAGACTATCTAGTCTATTGTTTGTTCCATACTTGTTTAATTCTTTAGGGCGGTCAATGGTAATTCTTGATCCTAGAAATCTCTGCAGGAAAAGAGCAGTGATGGCTCTGAAGATGATGATGACGACCAAGATGATGAGGATAATGATGGCGACGAGGATGACAATTGAACCTTTTAGGATGTTTTTCACAGTTTATTTAGTTAGCTTGTAAAGGGGTTCAGAGGTTAAGAGAAAGTAACAATGTTGATGGTGGCTTCAGGGTCTGCTCACTCTGGTTTCTTGATGGATCCTTCAGGACAATGTTCTCTACTTTTATAGGATTTGTCTACACAACTATTTATCCCTGATGCATTTATACATGATGCTGTGGCCTGTGTTTATTATGTTATTAAGAGCAACTGGGAATGTATTCGCTGGTCGACGTGCTAAAAATGTTGGAAAATCTGCTGAGAGTGGCAGATAGATAAATTTATCGTTTGCTATAACTTTTACCCTACATCGAATGAATTTTATACTGTTTATGGACTCAAACGTGGAAGATCTATCGTTAAATTTAATCAGCTTTTATTATAGTAAGTGCTTTTTTCTGGAAGTTGTTTTGTAAATTTATCTCTGTTTGGATTTAGCTATATTTCTCTTGATAAATTAACGTTTTATCAAATAATCACCCTGCAATTGTCCAACTCAAAATCTATTTTAAATCTATTTGATGAGTCTCTACTCTATTTGAAATTGTATTGATCCTACAACGACAATCATTCCACAACGGACATGATCGAAGAGGCATTGAAGTATCACAAATTTTGACTAGGGTGACAGACATTACTGGGAATCAGAACGAGTACAGTTTTCTTGGATTTGATCATGTTTTTATAACTTTTTTTTCTCAGTACAAGTTATCCTTTTTGAAAATAATTTTATCAGTAACTTGATTCCAGTTTTGATCAATAGAATGTACGTAAATGTTTTACCTTGACAAAATATGCTTTACTAGTAAAAAGTAACGTCTCTGGCCTTTCATGGTCCCCAATTGATATGCAATTCCCATTCTTTATGGCATCCCATCAACGCAAGAAAATAAAAGAAAGCATATTGAAGAGGAAGATCCAAAATTCACTATTAAGAACAATTAATCAAAAATCAAGAAGAATGATTGAAGCAATCAAAATTAAATAACAAGAAGTCAAGATTAAAGAGATTACAAGTTCAAGTTTCAAAGTTCAATACAATGGATTAAGGTATGTTTCCCATTAATTAATTCTCTTGATGATTTGACATGGAGATCTTGGAAATTCATGAAGTTTAGATTTTATATATATTCAATAGTGTTGTGATTTAACGTAAATTGATGAGACAGTAGAAATATATCATCAAGAACTAACGTCCACATTATAGATCACGAAGAATTAATTCTCTACTAACCGAACAAATAGAAAATACGACATGGGCATTAGTTGAAATATGTGAGACGAGATTGTCATCAAGAACTAATGTCCAAATTGTAGATCATGACAAATCAATCTTCTAGTAACCAAATAAAGAGAGAGATACCACGTGTACCACTTTTTCTCGGTCGAAATTAATATTCATTATAATCTACTACCATCTTTTTATGAGAAGGTAGGTGGAAGAAGTGTGTATAAAAAGAGTAATACTATTCATCTCCACT
>CAIGRT010101452.1:0-17227 GCA_903798405.1 Fraxinus platypoda | reverse complement strand
AGTCAATCTAACTTGCCTATTTTGGCACTTAAAATCGTCATTTTCAATTCTCTTAGTTAAAAAAAAAATTTCGGGGGCAGATAATTCCTGGCTACATCCCTGGCCACAGCCACTAGAGTATATCAGTTATGGACCTTGACTTCGAAGCCACGGGCAGCTATCTAATTTAGTGGACGTAAGCAAAATAAACTGCAAGACATGGGTAAAGTTGGGATATTGTGGATTTTATATAAAGAGAGATGGCCTACCCCAGCACGGAGTAAGTTCGCGGGGGACCCATCTTTTGTTACATCTTTTAAACATTTTAAACTTTAGTGTGTGTGTGTGTACACCTTACAATTTTGTGATATTTATTTCACTAAAATTGAGCAAAGGGGGGTTTAGATCCATGTGAACAGGAAATATAAACGACAACAAGAACAGCAATATCATCCCTTAGACCTACCTGTATATCACATTGCTATCTTACTGACGTCAAATCATCCCTTAGACCTAACTGTCTATCACATTACTCTCTTACCTAATCAAAATCAACGGAATTGTTGTATAACGAGAATCAGAAGCAACCATATATCTGCCTATTGGTAAGATTCCGGAATGTTGGATTCAAAATGAGCCAGGAATCGTCAAGACAATTATTAAACCGTAAAACCAGTTACGGAGGTCATTCTATTTGAAATGTAGCTGCTTCACAGCACCAAGTTCCACTTTATATTAATGTGTAACTGATCCCATCTTACAAGAGTTAAATTCACACTTCTCCCCCCATCCCCACTATCCCACCCCCAAAAAAAAAAATTAAAAATTAAAAACTATTAAGGCGTAAGTTAAAAACCCTAGAGTATATAAGTTAACAAATCCAGCAACCATATTCTATGTTCCGATCTCACCAAAAAGGTATTGTCGTCAAATAAACTGTTTTCCAACTTCGTGAACAAGGGAAGAATACAATAAATCACAAAGTAAGTCATATACTTAAATTTAAAATTAAATAGCTGCCATAGGATTCAAAGTGGGAAGGGACTGTACCAAATATTCGACCTCGGCGGAGAGAGTGACAGTCGAAGAGGCGACGGCGAGGTTCGAGTTCCGATGGTTAATTATTAAAAAAGAAATTTTTTTATTTACGTATAATATTATTTTATAAAAGAGTAAAGAATTGAAAATAAGAGAAAATAATAAATTTCTGGAATAATGAAGACCAAACGAGGGCTTGATTCTTTTAGGGTACCATATTTCCATCCACGTTTTTTATATATATACATCCACTTTTAAAAATAAAATTTTATTATATTTTAAATCCTATGTAAACTTACTTAAATAGATATAAATAAAAATATATAACTATAAATTCATCCACTAATTTTTATTTTGATTACATTATTCTAAATTTTTTATATTCATTTAAAATTTCTGTTTAACTAGAACCCTAATGAACCAGAGAAAATTACATGAATATGTTCAAAACATTCTAATACTCAAAACCTCAATAGATGAAGAATTTAGTAAACAATATGGTGCCTTTTTTTTTTTTATCGTGTTTAATGGCTTTCTTATAATATTGTGTTTTAAGTTTGGGCGGTCTGATTTTTTTTTTCTTGGTTTTACAGTTATCTTCATAGAATGATTGTATGAGTTTCTTTATTTACATTTTTTTTGTTTTATTTTAATTTTACGAACATGAATTTGTGACGTTGAGTTAGTTAAATAGGAACTAATTAACAGAAGAAGCAAAAGGCGGGATTCCCTTAGTAAAAACGTAATAAACTCTTATTACGTTTTTACTAACACAGACATGTGAGAGGCACGAGATTATCTCCTCCTGCAGTAGATTATATACAATCTGTGTATATATATTTTCTGTAACAGAATACGGTTTCTTGCCCCTTGCTGTCACTTTGTTCACCAGCTGCTCCCTTTCTGTTGATACGTGTACAACTGGTGTTTGTTTCTAGAATATTCTTCTTCCTCTATAAATTCCTTGGATTGATGTAAATTCAGATATATATATATACAAAAATACAAGAAATATATTATGTCATTTTGTCACTTCTTAATTTGGTATCAGAGCAACCAGCTTCACAGCAATGACCACTCAAACCTCTGACTCTCAATCCACCACCACTGCACCTCCAATGTTGGGAGGTAGCGTGACTTCTCCTTTTGGAACCAACCTCACCCAAACTCCCTCAGTAAAATTAGACAAAGATAATTACCTGCTGTGGAAACACATGATTCTTCCTACTATTCGAGGTCACAATTTGGAAGGTCATCTACTGGGTACCAGCCCTTGCCCACCACAGACCATAACCACTCAAGCTGTTACTCAAGCTACTGCTGAAACAGGAGAAACACCAGCACAAGTTCCTAATCCAGCCTACAGTCAGTGGATCTCTACTGATCAACTCTTAATGGGTTGGCTTTATTCTACTATGACACCAGAGAGTGCTATGAGGGTTATGGGAGCTTCAACCGCTGGTAAACTCTGGGAAGGAATTAATGAAAGCTATGGAATCCAAAACCGTGCTAGAATCACCTTCCTCACCTCTGAAATACAGAAGACCAGGAAAGGGGAACTGAAGGTAGATCAGTATCTAGCCAAAATGAAAAACTTAGCAGACAACTTGGAAGTTGCTGGAAAGAGCATTCCTATACCCGATCTTGTTAATCAGGTTCTTGCAGGGCTTGATGAAGACTGTAGTAGTTCAGCTCAATAGCAAGGAAGATATAACTTGGGGAGAACTTCAAGCTACACTCATGATCTATGAGAGTAGACTAGAGCATATTGAGTCTTTGAAAAATGAGTTTGGAAGTATCAATGTAGGCCAATCTTCAGTCAACTTTACTCAAAATTCAGGAGGGAGAGGTGGACAACAAGGCAGAGGCTATAAGCCTAACAATGACAACAGAAATTCTGGAAACAATTTTAACAGAGGTGGCAAATCTAGGAACGATTTCAGAAGAGGTAGCCTCAGAAACTTTGGTCCAACTTGCCAAGTCTGTGGCAAGGTAGGACATAGAGCAAATGTCTGTCTCTATAGATTTGATGAAGCATACAATGGAACTTCCCAAAATTCCACCAGAAACAATTTCTATCAGCACAACAGAGGACCACCTCAGTCCAGTGCATATCTAGCTACCTCAGACTCAGTCACAGACCCTGCTTGGTATGCAGACTCTGGGGCTAGTGTTTCTATCAGTCAGTACAAGGGTAAGAAAGGTGTGATGATTGGTAATGGTGAATTTCTCTCTATAACTCATACTAGTAAATCTACTATTCCTACCCTGTCTAAACCCCTGGTATTAAAGGAGATTTTACATGTTCCAAAGTTAAAGAAAAATCTTATAAGTGTTTCAAAGCTAACTGCTGATAACAATGTCTATATGGAATTTCACCCTACTTTTTGTTGTGTGAAGGACATGGATACGAAGGGTCTACTGCTGGAAGGGAGGCTTAGGGAAGGCTTATACCAACTGGAACCATCATAAATCTACAATCTCAAGAATAAGAAAATCAAAGCTCACTCTTACAGTGTTGAATCCTCTACTGAACCTTCTGTCTCTAGTTCCTTATTCAAACTTTTACACTACAGACTGGGGCATCCTTCCCCCCAAGTCATTTCCCATGTACTCAGATTATGTAATGAAAAACCTGTTTCCAAGAATACTGATCTCTCATGTGAAGCATGTCAAATGGGAAAATCACATGCACTGCTTTTTCCTCATTCCACTTCACAAGCACAATACCCACTGGAACTCATATATTTTGATGTTTGGGGTCCTGCCCCAATTGCTTCAACCTCTCAATTCAAGTATTACATTATTTTTGTTGATGACTTCAGCCGCTTTACCTGGATCTACCCAATGAAAAACAAGTCGGATGCCTTACACATCTTTATACAATTTAAAATCATGATTGAAAATAAACTTGATAGGAAGATCAAAACGCTTCAAACGGATTGGGGTGGAGAGTTTAGACCCTTTACCAACTTTACCAACAAAATCGGGATTACCTTTAGACACTCTTGCCCACACACCTCAGTCTAAAATGGAAGAGTTGAGAGAAAACACCGCCATATAACTGAAATGGGGCTAACTCTTCTAGCTCAAGCCAAAATGCCTCTAAAGTATTGGTGGGAAGCCTTTCACACATCCACATATCTAATTAATAGAACTCCTACACCAATCCTTCGACTAAACTCTTCCTATTCAACTCTCTTTGGCAAACCAGTTGACTATCGTTTTCTTAAGACCTTCGGGTGTGCATGTTATCCTTGCTTAAGACCTTATCAAACACACAAATTTAGTTTTCACTCAACCAAATGCATCTTTCTAGGTTACAGTGATTCACACAAAGGCTACAAATGCTTGAACACACAAGGAAAGATATACATATCTAGACATGTTATATTCCATGAAACAGATTTTCCTTTCTCTACTGAATTTCTCACCACAAACAAAGTATCAACAAATTCACCTTCCTCTTCTGTGATCATCCATCTAAATAACCTACCATTTCTCCTTCCACAGTCAGACACAAACATTGTTGGTATGCCAAGCTCTAATGCCTCACTTCCTCAGGAAACTCAAGTGTCTAGTCCACACACTCAGCAAGAACTGGAAGAAAATGATGATCATTCCCTGTCACTAGATCACACTGCTCTCAGGGAAGTCCAAGTAGATAGAAACTCACCGAGTTCAACACATGGAAACTCAGAAACAACACTGAACACTACAGAACCAGAAACTGAGGATGTTAATCACAGAAATAAATCATAGAAATAATCATCCTATGGTGACGAGGGGAAGGAATGGAATATTCAAGCCAAAGGTCTACTCAATTCATATGGCAGTAGATTCAGTAGAAGAAAAAGAGCATAATTCAATCCATGAAGCTCTAGGAAACATCAAGTGGAAACAAGCAATGGAAGAAGAACATTTAGCACTCATGAAAAACAACACTTGGACTCTTGTTCCGTCACAAAAAAACTACAATGTCGTTGGCAACAGATGGGTTTTCAAACTCAAACAAAATTCAGATGGATCTATCCAAAGGTACAAAGCAAGGCTTGTGGCAAAAGGTTTTCATCAAACTGCTGGGGTCGATTATTTTGAAACTTTCAGTCCAGTTCTTAAATCTGCTTCACTAAGGATTATTCTAACAATTGCTGTAGCTAAGGACTGGAGTATAAGACAAATAGACATCAATAACGCCTTTTTGAATGGAGATCTGGAAGAACCTGTCTTCATGGCACAGCCAGAGGGGTTTGAAGATCCAAACAGACCAACTCATGTATGCAAGCTAAATAAGGCTTTATACGGACTCAAACAAGCCCCAAGAGCTTGGTTTGAAAAACTCAAGGGAACTTTAACTAGCTGGAAATTTACTCAATCTAACGCAGACTCATCTTTATTTTTCTACAAGTCTGGAAATGATATCATTTTTATCTTGGTGTATGTTGATGACATTCTAATTTCAGGGAACAATAACACCATCATTAATGCTCTCATTGCTGATTTGAATCAGAGATTTGCTTTAAAGGACCTGGGAGAATTACACTATTTCTTAGGCATTGAAGCTAAAAGAGATGACTCTGGCATTCACCTTTCTCAAGCAAAATACATCAAAGACCTACTGAAGAGATATGATATGCTACACTTAAAGTCCTGCCCAACACCAAGTGTTGTTGGCAAGACGTTGTCTAAACAAGGAACGTAAGAAATCAAACACAGTGCCCTTTACAGAAGTGCAGTTGGAAGCTTGCAGTACCTAGCACTTACAAGACCAGATTTGGCTTACATTGTGAACAAATTAAGTCAATTTTTACAATGTCCAATGACTGAGCACTGGCAAGCGCTCAAACGGGTTTTCAGGTATCTCACTGGGACTTTGGAACATGGCATGTGGATCAAAAGGAGTGAAAGATTAAATCTTTATGGGTTCACTGATGCGGATTGGGCATCATGCCCGGATGACAGAAAATCCACTGCAGCCTACTGTATCTACTAGGGAGAAACCCTCATTGCCTGGTGCTCAAGGAAACAGAAAGTTGTTGCCAGATCAAGTGCTGAATCAGAATACAGAGCACTGGCCTTGGCAACAGCAGAGGTGACCTGGATTACTAATCTTCTTCAAGAAATCAATTTTCCTTTAATCTCTGTTCCAGTTCTTTGGTGTGATAATCTTAGTGCTAAAGCTATAGCCACTAATCCTATCTTTCACACAAGAACCAAACATGTTGAATTAGACGTCCATTTCATCCGAGATAAGATTGCAGAGAAAAGAATTGATGTCCAGTACGTACCTTCAACCGATCAAACAGCTGACATGTTAACCAAAAGTGTAGGACACTCCAGATTCCTTCTTTTGAGAGACAAACTTGGCGTCGTCCTACCTCCGCTGCGTTCGAGAGGGACAGTTAAATAGGAACTAATTAACAGAAGAAGCAAAAGGCGGGATTCCCTTAGTAAAAACGTAATAAACTCTTATTACGTTTTTACTAACACAGACATGTGGGAGGCACGAGATTATCTCTTCCTGCAGTAGATTATATACAATCTGTGTATATATATTTCCTGTAACAGAATATGGTTTCTTGCCCCTTGCTGTCACTTTGTTCACCAGCTGCTCCCTTTCTGTTGATACGTGTACAGCTGGTGTTTGTTTCTAGAATATTCTTCTTCCTCTATAAATTCCTTGTATTGATGTAAATTCAGATATATATATACAAAAATACAAGAAATATATTCTGTCATTTTGTCACTTCTTAATTGAGTTTGATTTCGTTTCTTGATTTTATAGTTTCTACTTATCTTTTTCTATGTAATTGTGTGCAAGTAAATTGGCATGCTAGTGGACCGATGCCACCAATTCCTTGTAATTGTGCAAGTACCATCACTCGTGTGCAGAGGGTTGGTCTATACCTTATCATGCTATGATGAAAATTTTCAAGTCCCTAGTAGAAGAAGATGTAACTATATCAAAGATAATTGATTTGGATAAACCATAAGAACAGTTAATGATAACACTACTGTTATTGTTGGACAAGTCGTGACACGTTAAATTTAAACAAAATTGATTATCGTTGTTTCAAATTTAAAAATAAGATTCGGGCATGTTAAGCCTTTTTTTTATCTAAATATGTGATGTTTTTCTATTTGCAATTTTGGATTTAAGCATACCACAAAGATATGATTGAAGCAAATCATTCATAGTCCAAACACGATGAATTCAAATGTTACTCGGTAGTCAGTATACTTTCTCTAGAGATAACCCTCCTCCTAGTTTGGATGTGAATTTATGGTGGTTTTGACTTTGATGGATTGAGTTTTATGAATAAAAACGATAAAACTTCTAATAAATATTGTTAACGTGGTTAAATGAATAATATATGTTCATTTAATGTTCAATCAATTCGACTTTGTTCTTATTTCGTTCATTTGGTTTAAAAGAGTTTATAGTTTTAGGGATTGTGTGAATCTATAGTGTCACAGATATATTTAGAGCATGTTTGGCTAAGTTTTAAAATCCAATTAAAATTGAAAATATAGTCGTCATTGGGTCCCACTCATCTAATAAAATCAACAATAACGACTAATTTTTCAATTTTAATCCGATTTTAATCTCTACCGAACACGCCCTAATAAAGTGATATGAATATATTAAATTTATATGGATGTATAGTATTTAAATAAATGAATTTAATAAGGATAATATTGAAATATAATGTGGATGCAAATAATATATTTTTAAAATTTTTTAAATTTCAATAGAGATGAAACTGAGAGTGAGATAAATATATAAAAAATGTGGATGAAAATAGCTTTTATACTTGCATCAATGCATCGCGTTTAATTGCTATTTTTGCACTTATGTCCCTATATTTTTAATCTTTAATTAATTGGCAGATTTTGTGCAACTATTTTGTTAGCTGCTTTGATATGCGGGCCAAATATATTTTGTTTCTTATGATTGTGTTACATGTACATAATTATTTACATAATAGTTTACATACACATGATAAATAATTTATAATAATTTTACAAATATAGTCCTATATAATTAAAAAATAAGAAATTGTGGAGTACTTGCATTTATCATTACCATATTTTACATGATAAAAAAAAAAAAGAAAAGAAAAGAAAGTGAACAATGCACCATAATCGTCACCAAAAAAGAAAAGAAGTGCTATGAAGAAAAAGGGTCGGTAGTCAACTAGTGATTGAGGGAAGGAAACGAAGTTGCACTCTCCATCACCACAAGATGGACAAGAGTACTAATTAGTGGTGGCAATCGAGCCGAGCGTAGCGGTCCACGAGCCGCTCGGGCTCGTCAAAATCGAGCCCGAGCCCGAGCCCGAGCCGAGCAGGCCGACTCTGTAGGCGAGCCGTCGGCTCGTTTTTGACGAGCGGCTCGTCTTTTTTTTTTAGAAGGATAGTTAAAAAAAAATTCAAAAAAGGCGAGCCCGAGCCGAGTGGCTCGCTCCAGTAAGAGCTCGTGGGCCGAGCTCGAGCAACGAGCCGAACTCGTGGGCAACGAGCCGAGGCGGCTCGACTCGTTTGCCACCTCTAGTACTAATAAATAAAAGGTTAAAAATAATAATGCGACAAAACAATAACGATACATTAAGTTTCTGCTTGGTAGAGATTAAAATTTGAAGATGGACAAGAGTACTAATACTAATAAATAAAAGGTTAAAAATAATAATACGACAAAACAATAACGATACATTAAGTTTCCGTTTGGTAGAAATTAAAATTCAAATTTTAATCTAAATCAAAGTCAACGATTAATTTTAACTACACGTTTTATGAGATCTATAACATTTCATTAACTTTTATCAAAATTTATTAAAAAATTAATTTTAATTCCTACCAAACATGGACTAATTATTACAGCGATCAAAAGTTGAGGATTTTCATTACAATTAAATTTTGGTACATATAAAATTTGACGCTAGAATATTATAATTACATTGTAAAGATCAACGTTATTAAAATCGGTCCGACCTGTAAAATTGGAAATCGAACCCAATTATATGTTAAAAATAGGATTTAACGAAATTGCTAAAAAACCAATAACCGACTGGTTAAACCGTTAACCCAAGAACCAATGCCGATTTTCCGGTTTCTTCAATTTTTTTAAGTTTCCTAGTTGACCTATGGACTAAAGTGAAGCCCGAAATGAACCTCGCATTGCCTATTGCTTTTATTGAGGGTACCCTTTCGACGTGGGATATTTTCCAAATGTTTGCACGTTGATTTTCAATTTAAATTTTATTTTGAGCCCAACAAAAGTAAGTAGAAATTTTCACCTCAAACTTTTTATTTATTCAATTTTTAAATTTAACCTTAAATTCACTTTATTATTAGCTCAAACGATTTTAATTTTAACAAAGCAAATTATTTCACTATATTCATTGTTAGTTCTTGAAGCATCGAGACTAATAGTATAATAATAAATCTAATTAGATAAAATAGATTTGTATTTACTTTGAATCGGTAGTACGGAAATTTTAAAAAATATTGCTGTTATTTTTTGATTATTTTGTGTGTATTTGTTTAATTCATTCGGTTCGACGTCGGTCAAGCCTTTTGACCCTTGACCTCGATCTTTTCTCGATCGATGTCATGGTCGATTTTCAAAACATTTGTAAAATAATCATTTCTCACCTAAAAATTAACAAAATACTTATTTTGTTATTATTAAATGGTTAATTTGACTAGTGACCATTGGACATTGCACTTAGTGTCACATTGACCACTAAATTAAATTTGTTACAGACTCATCATTAAATTTTATAAAAAAATGTTTCATTCAAATCAACGAATCACTTTTGACGTCCATTTTCTAACCAAATTTCATACCTTTTCCATGGCTTTCTAGCCTCCGCAAAGAGGTAAATAATATAAAATCACACAAAATGTCCAATTTCCACTGTATTTCGAAATCATTCAAATTTTTACTGACGTATGCATATTGTCTAATTAATTTTATCATCCAATGGTATTCGTGATATTAATAATAATATTTAGTATGGGCTGGTAAGAGCTTTTTTCATGGAAAATACTTTTTTTTTNAAAATCACACAAAATGTCCAATTTCCACTGTATTTCGAAATCATTCAAATTTTTACTGACGTATGCATATTGTCTAATTAATTTTATCATCCAATGGTATTCGTGATATTAATAATAATATTTAGTATGGGCTGGTAAGAGCTTTTTTCATGGAAAATACTTTTTTTTTTAAGGTAACTCTAGCATGTACATACTTGACATGAAACCACACCATATACATATTGATACCCAGTTGGTTAGACAACTTAAACAAACACCTGTTTCAACCTATCATCTCGCTCGATTTCATATCCATAAGATGCAGAATCCCAAACATATCAATAGTAGCTCTATAGCAGACCCATTTAGAGATTGAGAGTCTGTTTGGTAGGAATTCTCCTTTTCTACAGTAAATCAATTCTCATTTTCAACCACACATTCTTCAATAAAATAATATTTTCCATCACATCAATACTTTTTTCTTCTTTTTCAACCACACATTTCCCATTATATCACTATTCAAAAATCAATTCTTCCCCCAAAAATCCCTACCAAACACACTCTGAGCGTCCTACAGAAGTAGGGATATAACCAAAGACAAATTGTAATTAGAATAATGCTATTTCCAGTAAAGATTATTGGTAGTCTCCCTACATGACATATATGTTACAGTTTGTGAATTGTTGCATTAATGTTGTAGTTTTTTTTATTGATTTGTGCATTAAATAACAAATCGGCATATATATGTCACGTAGAAAGACTATTGGTAATCTTCACTATGAATATCATTACTCATTGTAATTATCCACAAGTTTTGATAAATAAGTTCATGATCTGAACTTCCAAAATACAAATGGATAGAAACAAAGAATTAAATAGTAATATATTAGCATGGATTTGTGGATTAAACAGACCTACTCAAATTTAATAAGGAAATTTCTCGTAAAGCTTGAAAGCAATGCGGAATTAGCAAAGAAAAGCATGGCAGGAAGTATTGAAAACTACAGCGCTAACGTGCAAGAAAACGGATTTGCGAACGAAAAATGTGATTAAAATTAATTATTGATTTTGACTTAAATTTTAATCAACATTTTCAGCTGAACTAAATGTCCATAACATTAGTTCGAGTGAAGGTTTGTTATATCATTTTTAATTATTTCTTCCGCGTCTTACAAGTTAGAATATTATCTACAACAATCATGTTACAAGTACATTTTACCTTACATTAACTTTTACGTTCTTCCACATGTCGCTATCATAGTTTTTGATTTTTTCTGCACATTTTCACGTCGCTACCCAAATTGTACCATGTGGGGGTAATGTATGTACACAAAAATGTACACCTAGCGAAATTCTATCCCCAAATGTAGTAAGCGTTGATGGAAAATCTATACAAGCAATTAAGCATTGCCATAAAATCAAAACTGACGTGGCAACATGATCGAAGCCATTGTCGTGGCAAATGTACAGTCAGCAGAATTGACGGCAGATCATCCGCCACGTATTTGTCTCCCATTCGTATTGTCCCTAAGCCAATCCGCGTAGACATATGCTTCTATAAAGATCTGTTCACATTCTCACCTACCCAGTACTTGGAAAAAAGCTAAAAAATATATTGACAATCTGCATTATCGTTACACAGACGACCGATTGTTGAATAGATTAAATGGCAGAGAAGTCGTTCAAGTATGTGATCGTTGGGGGTGGCGTCGCTGCCGTGAGTATTTTCTTCCCCAATCATTTTTGTAACGTTCTTCTAGCTGTAAANTTTTTTTTTTTTTTTTTTTTTTTTCCAATTTAGATATATTGAGGTGAAAAGTTATCCGAAATACTATTAAATAGTACGTGTAATAAAGCAGATCTCCTTCATTTCGCTATCTTTTATTTGTCTGCTTTTGGATTAACCGATTGATTAGTTTATAGCAGTAATCAGGACTAGTTTTCCAGATATATAATTTAATTCTTCCACTAGATTTAAGTATTTAACTGGCTTAGAAGGCTTGTCATTTTCTTGTTTTCTGGGTAATATTCAATGAGTTGATTTTTAGTCATTATTTTAGCAATCCTTTGTCTGTATGATAATAATTTGGTAGAAAAAATAATTGTAATCTTTGAATTTACCCTTTTTTATAGAAATGGTGCATAATTGATAGTTGTATTTCACATTAAGAGCATATTGGATGTGCTTAAAAGTTACCAGAAGTAAGTTAAGTCATACTTACTAGAAAAGTAGCTTTTTAGTTTGAAAATTAAACTTTTACAGTACTTTTTTCATGCTTTAATTTGAGTCTCCCAGAAATAACTTGAAGATAGAAATCGTTAAGCCAGAAGTATCTCCTCCACAAGTTTTAACCTGTTGTGCTTTATTGAGTCATCATAATGGTTACTGAATTAAAATTGGTTCTGCTTGCAGGGATATGCTGCCAGGGAATTCGCCAAGCAGGGAGTTAAGCCCGGTGAACTGGCCATCATTTCGAAAGAGGCGGTATGCTCTTAAATGCTACTTTCAAGAATTATTTTTCTCCAGAACGATGAGCTTCCCTTGCCTATGGGCAGGACAAAATTTCCTATATGTTGTCAAATCTTGTATTCTAGGTACTTATTGGTTTTTACATATTCCAAAATCAAGAGAATATAAAACCATTTATATTTATTAAGGATAGTGGTTCTCTGTCCTACATTTGCAGTTCTGCGAATTCTATTTAACCATTTGAACTTGCCGACTGCTATACTTTTTTAGATTATGATGCATATGTTAGGTAATAAAATGGATCAAATACGAAATGAGAATATATGCCAACGGGTGGAGGTGACACCGATCATGGTTAAATTAAGGGAAGTATGAGTTAGGTAGTTGGGCATGCATTGTGTAGATTTGAAAAAAAAAAAAAAAAAACTCGTTTTTAAGATTGACTTGATCTCCTTATAACATGGTAAAAGAAGGAGGTAGACCATGACTGACATGAACTATTGTGGTTGCTAAGGATCTATTTGCATTAGTTCTTTCGATAAATATGTAGCTATGTACGGAATGGAGTGATGAGAAATGATTATGTAGCTGACCCTAACTTTAGTGGGAACCGAGCATAGTGTTTGTTGATGTTGTTTGTAGTTTTCACCTGATAATTCTTGGCAACAAGAAAGAACACGTCAATCATGTCTCAATACTAATTTAACAGGATTTATTTATAAACACAGCTTTTCCAGCTTATAATACCCTGTCAAGAGCCATTTGAGCGAGCATATACTTCTGTCAACTCATAAAAAAATTGGGCTGGATAGAGTCAATGTGCTAAACATACCTCCTTTTACGCATAATTTAGTATCTCTTTCGTGGAAATAAAATGCCTCATTTTTGTAGTATGGACTTAGCATATTTGTATAATGATGGTTTCAGGTGGCTCCTTATGAACGTCCAGCACTCAGCAAGGCATACTTGTTTCCTGAGGGTGAGTTATACCTTCATTGTCAATTGATGTTTATGTTATGGAAACAAATGTTTCTATTATGCATGAAGTTAAACAAAATAAGAACCATCTCAGTAAGGGCAAATCCATATAAGGGCAGAAGTATCCAATGATCTGATCAAGATCAGAGATCATATGCGTCTATATATTTTTGAAACAAAGTTACATATTCTTAACTGGTATGAAAGATGCGTCCTATTAAATTCTACTGGCATTGTTAAAATTTTATTCAATAAGTTGATATTTTGTTCTTGTCACGCTGAAAGGCCTTCAAATATATAGCCATTTGTCATTTCTATCTGTCTGTAGTTGTCAGATTTCCACCTGTTCCATTCCAAGTCTCTTCTTCTGTTCAGACATCTCTAGTGGAAATGTGGTTGATTTGATTTTGTATTTTTTCTAGAGGAACTGTAAGACTTCCAGATTTCCATTTAATAGAAACATGGTTTCATTTTGATTTTGAACTTTCTACAGGAACTGCTAGACTTCCAGGTTTCCATGTGTGCGTTGGAAGTGGAGGAGAGAGGCTCCTTCCTGAGTGGTACACTGAGAAAGGTGAAACTTTAATTCTCATCATATATCTGCAATATAACTTCAAAATTTTAGAAAACCTTCTTCTTTACGTGCTCCCACAAATTTTATTCCCAATTTTCTATCTTCTGATCGAAATTATTTCGCATAGAAAAATTCATAAAGTGGGCTCATTTTGATTATTTTCAGGGATATCTTTGATCCTTAGTACAGAAATAGTCAAGGCAGATCTTTCTTCAAAGACACTTACCAGTGCAATGGCCGAAACATTTAAATACCAGATTCTGCTCATAGCAACTGGTTCTACTGTTGAGTCTCATATTCTGGGCATTATATCACATTCAATGATTTGATCTTGTTTCAGGTACTTGAAAGCGGTATGTGATTGTGTCCACTTTTGGCAGGTTATCAGATTGTCTGACTTTGGAGTACAAGGGGCTGATGCCAAAAACATCTTCTATTTGAGAGAAATTGATGATGCGGATAAACTTGTAGAAGCAATCAAATCAAAGAAAAAGGGAAAGGCAGTGGTTGTTGGTGGAGGATACATTGGTCTTGAGCTCAGCGCAGCTCTCAGAGTCAATAACATTGATTCGACTATGGTGTACCCCGAACCTTGGTGCAGTAAGTTGCAAATTATAATTACATTTTTCATTTATAAGTTGTTCCAAACCTTTGATTTTATGGTTTATTTGAGGTTGACCAAACGTAGTGTAAGCTATAATGAATTGGACATGCTTTATGCAACTCGAGGATTCTGGGCTACCCATAACTTTTCTTACATGTATGATTTTTGCAGTGCCTAGGCTATTCACAGCTGGCATAGCTGCCTTCTATGAAGGTTACTATGCAAATAAGGGAATCAAAATCATCAAAGGAACAGTAGCTGTTGGGTTTGACACTAATGAAAATGGAGAAGTATGTTCTCGAGCAGATGAAATTTCTCAATGTAATTAATTCTTCACAATCTTCATAGTCAGGATATGTGGTAATTTTTTTTTGCATCTTTTAGGTTACAGATGTAAAACTTAAGGATGGCAGGGTGCTGGAAGCAGACATTGTTGTTGTTGGTGTAGGTGGAAAGCCTCTTACAACCTTATTTAAGGGTCAGGTTGAAGAGGAAAAAGGTGGAATCAAGGTTTGCGACTTCACTTTTTCATGTTCCCCTGTAAATCAATTCTCTTGTCAATATTTTGATCAGTTATGTGCTTGCTGAATTTTTTTTTCTTTGTTCTTGATGTTTCAACGAGGTGGTGAAGACATTAACAAGATATATAAAAAAAAGAGTATAGAAACAAAGACTTCTCATGTCAATATTACTGCTGGGACACTCATCCTTATTTGTCCTGTAGCAGTGGACCTCTAGTTTGAATTATCTTTAATTGTCACCAAGAATTCTAAAAGAAACAGTGTAGCTGTTCCTTTTTTAATGAATTATTAACCTTAGAGACAAATGCGCATTGGGAATCTGCAAGAATGTTCTCATGATTAATGATCACAAGAAACTGTGTGCTTAAATAAATTATTCTTTCTCCATGCACAGTAACAAAAAATTAAAAAAAGAATATCTTTTTATTATAGGATATGAAGAACTAAACAGTTCCAACTTGTGAGCTTAAATCTTTCTTGATAACAGTTGTGTTAAGTCATTGTGAATTGTGGATGTGGATGTGAATGTGAATACAATGCTAAGACCTTTCACTTGCAGACCGATGCTTTCTTCAAAACTAGTGTTCCTGATGTATATGCTGTTGGTGATGTTGCCACTTACCCTTTGAAATTGTATGGTGAGATGAGAAGAGTAGAACATGTTGATCATGCTCGCAAATCTGCTGAACAGGCTGTCAAGGTACGTGATGTCTTCATATACACAATTCTATTTGCATTAACTCGCACAATTAATCTGGTGTTCATTTGGGTGCATCTCCAAAAGGAAATAGATAACCTAGCTTATAATTTGGTTGTGAAAATTTGAACCCCGAAAGTTAACTGAAACCCCGAAAGATGGCAAAAATAAGATGATAGAAGTTTGATTGGTGATATGCATATGTGACCGTCCAATTATTTGAATAGTCTCACCTCATCTGTGGTGAAACTTAATACTAGATTGTGCGTTTTTCGTGCAGGCAATCTTTGCTAGTGAACAAGGAAAGTCAGTTGATGAATACGACTACCTTCCCTTCTTCTATTCCCGTGCCTTTGATCTGTCGTGGCAGTTCTATGGTGACAACGTAGGTGACACTGTCCTCTTTGGGGACAGCAGCCCTACATCTACAACTCACAAGTTTGGATCATACTGGATCAAAGATGGGAAGGTTGTGGGTGCATTCTTGGAAAGTGGTACTCCAGAAGAAAACAAGGCAATTGCTAAAGTTGCTAGGGTCCAGCCTCTAGTACAGAACTTGGATAAACTAGCCACAGAAGGTCTCACATTTGCCTGTAACATTTAACTATCTTTTTAATATGGTACAAGGTCAGGCCCTGAAGTTTGAACATTCTGGAGTTGGTTTTCTGTATTTACCCTGAACTGGTGGCCCGGGTAAACTAACCGATTCTTTGGTGTATTATAGACTGTTCATGTCTGACTTTCGTGTTTTATTATATTTCTCAGGAAATAAAGTATTACTTTTAGATGATATCTTATGAGTTTGTTGTAAGAAGTCAAATGATTTGTTATTGAGCATCGTAAGTGTGTTCACTCTGTCTGCTTCCACTTTGTAACATGGACGAGCAGATTTATCGAGTTCTTTCGCAGATTAGAGGTAACACTTGACATGCTACACTGCTACTTTTAACTTAGGTGTATTAAACTCATTCCTCTTGTCATGAGGTTGGCTTTATCATGAGATTTTGGTAAGGACAACAGTAGTCATCTTCATATAAGGTTATACGTTTTTAATGAAGAAAGAATGTGACTAGTTATGATGGTTCATTGGTTAGAAAAGTCATGGTGGTTGAGGCACACCTTTGGCCTGATACGCCTTGATGGCTAGGAAGTAAAATATTTGTACTATGACACTTGGGTGTGTGGTTAATGTAACGTCCAACTGAACATTAATATTTTTTACACGTAACAAATAAGATCGAAACTCAAATACTTAGAAGTGACTGATGTTGACCCCAAAAAATGTTGCCAACAGATACCGGGCCCACTCGTGCACGTGCAAGTC
>CAIGRT010101437.1:0-14994 GCA_903798405.1 Fraxinus platypoda | reverse complement strand
ATTGGCGATTCTGTGAACAAAAGGAATGAAATTGACATATTGTAAAAGTTCGAGGAGTAATATGCAAATATGTTGAAAATGAGGTCTTTAGGTATAGGGTTCGAGAATGGCAAAAAGAGGAAAACGGCACAGAATTTCGCTAGACTGTGGCAAGGTTTTAGCTCGAACTACAAAAGCAGAAACTCCATTGCTTGACTGTCGCCCTGCCTTCGCTCGATCGATAGTCTGTCGCTCGATTGTCACTGAGCCCTCACTCGAGCGACAGCTTTATTCGAGAAAGTTTTGTTTCGCGTTTTAAAGGTTTTTTCCTGGCCCATTCGTTTTTCTAACCTACCTATAAATACCAAAACACTTATGTACGAAAATTCGAATGTTGAACATTGAGAGAGCTACATCTGTGAGAGATTGATTCGATTCCTTCCTTCAACCTTCATCTCGTGAGTTTTTTTTTGGAGAGAAAAATATCAGTTCAATAATCCAAATACCANACATCTGTGAGAGATTGATTCGATTCCTTCCTTCAACCTTCATCTCGTGAGTTTTTTTTTGGAGAGAAAAATATCAGTTCAATAATCCAAATACCAAACTGCTGTTCCTCTACATCTGATCAGAGTTCTGAAGATCGAGGATGTTTGACTGGAGTTCCAGTCTGTGAAGAACGCGGTGTTTTTCGTAGATCCATAGGAGATAAACGATTTCATAAAATTAAGAGTTGCTGCAGGAAAGCAGAATCCGGGAAAGCTTTGGAAACTGCAACTGGGAGTGGTGCAGGAGCAAGAATCTAGAAAAGTTGTTGGAATTGCAGTCAGGAGATCAGATAGTACGTGTCGTAGTCTTGTAGACTGTAAGTTACATATCGTTTATAGTGAATTGTTAACTGGCAAAGTGCCCAGAGTTTTTTCCAGTTGGGTTTCTCAGTGAACAAGTCTTGTGTTCTTTACTGCTTTACTATTTATTGTTTATGATATGCAAACTGTGGTAACTCAACATAGGATAATTTGGCTTGCATGATTAACCATCTGGATGAGAATTTAATGTGACTTGTTGCTGTTTAATTCGTGATTAATTTTAATTCCGCATAAACTACCTATTCACCCCCTTGTAGGTATTGTTAAGGTCGAACTTGCATTTTTCAGAAACAATCAGAATGTGCAAAATCCACCTAATCAAGGAAGACCACATGAGAAGAAATGAGGATGGAAAGATTCTATAGCTTAATTGGCATGTCATTAGTTGAAGTATCAAGAACATAATGAAGCTGAGATGATATGTGTAGAAAAGAAACGTAGATCAGTATAAATGTAACTATAAAAGGGTTGGAGAGTAAAGTGGATTAGATAACATAGCTACTTTCTGAAAGATCACAATGCACTTTCCCAAGCAACACCAAGGTGAATGCAAAGGAAACTAATATATGGTGTTCAATTACTAAAATATATTGTGAAAAAACTAGGTGCCGCAAAGGAAACTAAGTCTAATAAATAGCAAATAAATCATCCGCATAACTCAGAGGAAACACCTGAACAAGATCAAACGACCACTCTACTAGCTAAAATTCTCCATAGGTCGAAGAAATGTGCATCCCGTCCCATTTCCATAGAGTTTGAAACTAAATATCAAGAAGAACGATCAGCAGTATGTATTGTTATTAAATTATTATAGTCATAGGAGGAAGCTACATATAAATTTATATTTCATGAAAGCTCTCATGAAAATGCCAAAGTACACCAAGTTCATGACAATTGATTGCGAACAAGAGAAATTGGCTAAACGGGAGAGTGCAAATCTTTCAGGGTATGTCGTGCCATAGTGGAAAAGTAGCTATCTAATAATGGATCTATGAAGTTTCACCATAACAATTACCATTGTTGGTCTAGAGATTGACAGGGCATTGTGTGATCTTTGTGCAAGTACCAATCTAATGCCTTTTCAATTTTAGGTGTTCGGAACTTGGTGAAGTAAAACCTGCTGATAATAATCTTCAGGTGATACAAACAGATCAATGAAAAATTCATAAAGGGATGGTAGAGGATATAGCGATGAGAGTGGGAAAATTCTTATTTTCCATCATGCTCGAGGATTCAGAGAAGCCTATTATGTAGCGCCGAACTTTTTTAGCCACTTTTGATGCTTTTATTATGCATCATGAGGGTACTAACATTGAGGGTGTAGGATGAAAGAGAGCTATTTTGTACTTCTGAAAATATTGAGATAAACCCTTCTTACTGGATAGGCTACAAAGTGGACAGTTTAAAAGATTCAAGAAAAGTTTTTTCAAGAGGTTTTTGGGGAGCTTAGCCAATAGTCCAAGTGAAGGATAAACAGGTTTCCAAGACTAAGAAAATGGGAAAAGGTGAATACGTCACCAAGGTTGATAGGATTAATAAAGGTAAACTTGTGATTGAAGTTGAAGAACATGACATCCTTAAAGTTAAGGCTACTTTCATTAAATTGAAGAAAAAAGAAGGACAAACCAAAAAAGAATTGAAAATAAGTCACAAAAATATGCTTAAACGCTTTTTTTTTTCATAATCTATTTATCCGTGTAATATCATATTATTGAGCATATGTCTGATTTGAATTCTCAATTAGGTTTAGAAATAATTTTGTAATGGGATGGATTTTTTGAATTGGTAGAATTGGGTTATGAATCCATATGATTAAATGCATCAATCACTTAACAAGATCAACAGTACGTATAGTTATTAAATCATAGGAGGAAATTTATATTTCGTGAAAGCTCTTATTGAAGTATAACTCAAATTCTATTGAGTATTGATGTTTTGGTTGAAGATGTCATATTATGGAACATGAAGAAAAAGTGGTGCATTCCCGCTTGTTGTTTGCTCGGCTCCCGCTCGAGCACTCTAAACAAGAGCACTGGCGCCAGTTTCCCTCTTGAGCTGCGGAGTCACCGCTCGCTTGGTGCCTGCTTGGCGCTTGAGAGACGATTAGTTCCGACCCAGACCCGTTTCGCGTTTTAATACATTTTCAATACTCCATTCCTTCTAAAACTCTATGTTTATGGTTTATTTATATGAATCATGAATTGTAAACATAATATAACATATAAAGAGCATTGAAAGAGCTTTAGATCTTGAATGAGAGTATTGAGATCTTGTGTAAACAACATTCATTATTGATTATAGTGAAAGACTTCTGCTCTTCCCTTGGTTTTTTCCCATCTTGGATTTTACATAAAATCTTGGTGTTCCTATATATGTGATTAATTTATTTAATTCATCTTTACAATTTCTTTCGATTTTTCGCATGGAAACGATGAAATGTAATAGTCAGCTATTAGATCGCAATATGAGATTTACTCTATGGTAGGTGAAGATGCGAGCAGTTCTTACGCACATGAATTTGGAGGAGGTCTTGTTAGATTTTGATAAAATACTTTCAACCTGGACACAAGATGAAAAGCAACATAGGGATTGAAAAATCTTGTTACAAATCCATCTCCATCTTTCAAATCAAATTATTTATGATGTTCTAAAGGAAAAAAGTGTCGCTGGATGTGGTTGAAACTGGAGCATCTTTATATGACAAAGAGTCTGACCAGTACATTACACTTGAAACAACTCTTGTATTCTCACCGATTTCTGAAGATACCCCTATAGAAGATCACTTAACTATGTTCAAAGAAATCGTGGCTGATTTAGAATCATTGGAGGTTAAGTATGATGATTAGAATTTGGCATTGATGTTGTTATATTCATTGTCGTCTTCATATGTGACTTTTAGAAATACTATTCTCTACCATCGTGATACTCTCACTGTTGATGAGGTCTATGATACTTTATTGCCAAAGGATAAGATGAAACATCTTGTAGTTGGATCAGGGAGTCAGGCTGAAGGCCCAATTATTCCTGGGAGGAATCATGATAAGAATCTTGGTAAGAAGAAAGGGTACATCAAAGTTAATTGCCACTCTTTGAAAAACAAGAGAATGGCTGCTCCTACAGATGGAGAAATGCAACTTAAAAATACAACAAAAGTCGATGTTGTGGAAGATAGGTAAAGTGAAGGACAACTCCTTGTGATTTTATATGGGGATTCCGAACTTCGTGAGGATTTTGTACTAGACTCAGCTTGTACATTTCAATATATATCCCAACATGGGTCTTTTTCAACACATGAAAAGGTTTTTAGAGGTGCTGTGATAATGAGAAACAGCGCACCTTGTAAAATTGCTAGAATTGGTACAATTAGATTCAGAATGTTCGATGTGGCTATTAAAACACTTACAGATATAAGGCACGTTCTAGAACTGAAGAGGAATCGCCTACCTTTGAGTATCTTTCACTGAAAGAGGTATAGATACACTGGTGAAGGTAGAGTTTTAAAGGTGAACATGGGTGCTCTTATGGTAATGAAGGGACATAAAAACTCTACTTAGTTGTACATTTTGTAGTTCCACAGTTACAGGGAATACGACAGTTGCTACTTCTTCCTGGGTAAATGAAGAAGATACAAAACTTTGATATATGCGGCTTGGGCATATGAATAATAATGATATGGTAGAGTTGAGTAGGAGGGGACTTCTTGATGGGCAAAAAACCATTAAGATGAAGTTTTGTGAACATTGTGTCTTTGAGAAATAGGAAGGCCAGATTCACTAAAAAAAGACACAACATAAAGGGAACACTTGAGTATATCCATTCAATCTTTGGGGACCGACGAGGGTTCCCTCTAAAAGGATTGTTTATTACTTGTTGACAGTGATTAATGATTTCTCCAAAACGATTTGGGTATTCTTCTTGAACAAAAGAGTGATAAGTTTTCAAACTTCAAAGAGTGGAAATAATGATTGAGAAGCAGACTGGAAAGTAGGTGAAATGCCTACACACAAATAATAGGTTGGAGTTTTGTTCAGATGAATTCAATAGCTTCTGCAGAGCTGAAAGCATATTAAGATACTTGACAGTGCCTGGAACTTTGCAGCAGAATGGTGTGATAGAAAAGATGATTAGAACCTTAACAGAAAAGGCTTGTTGTATGTTTTCAAATTTCAGGTTGCCTAAGACTTTTTGGGCTGAAACTCCTACTATAGGTTGTTTTCTGAATAATCGCTCACCCTCTGTTACCATTGAGGAAAAGACATAAGAAGATGTATGGTTTGGTAAATGATAAGTGTGTTTTTGCACTCATTTAATACCTAAATATGCTAATTATTGATAAAATGAACGAATTTCTATTCACAATTATGTAATTATTATTTTGTAGGTAAAAATCACCCAAAGGAAATAGAACAAGACAAAATGAGGAAAAATTTACTAAAAGTGTGATATGCTAATTATTGATAAAATGAACGAATTTCTATTCACAATTATGTAATTATTATTTTGTGGGTAAAAATCACCCAAAGGAAATAGAACAAGACAAAATGAGGAAAAATAGACTAAAAGTGTGCAAAATTGTGAATTTGAGGATCAAATTGTACAAGATTAAAGTTGAGGAACCTAACATGAAATTATCTAAGGGACTTCGCTGCAAATAAAACCAATTTATGGTTTTGTACAGAGACTTGGGCGCCTAGGCGCTACTTTTAAAAATTTGGGGAACATTTTATTTATTTTATGTAATTTTAGGAACTAAAGTGCAAATTCTGAATTGTTTTCTAGGTTTTCAAACCTTTGAAACGTGCAAGTGGGTCTTGGGCTTCCTGGAAGTAGCTTCTTCTTTTTCTCTTCATTTTCTTTTTTCTTCATTTTATTTCTTCTTTCATTTTATTTTCTTTTTCTTTTTATTGGTATTTTGAGGACAAAATCAAGAGTACAACAAAGAGAATAAATCAAAGAAAATGTGGAGAAGAATTGAGGAAATCAAAATTCAAGCAATTTCAACCAAAAAGGTTTTATCTTTAATCTTGTATTTTCTTTATTATTTATATTATTTGTGTTGTATTGGATAAATATTCTCATTTGTTATTATTTATATAATAAATTTTATTGTTGTGATTTATGGTCGAAACTTAACTTAACTTTAATGAATTTTAATATTTGTTCTTTAATGTTAAAATGCTTATTTTCATGTGTATTTATTATTGTGTCGAATGCCTATCATTTATTTGATCATTAAATGATTTAGTTTAGTGATTTATACATCATTCAAGAGGAGATTGTACATTTTAGATTAAATAGTAAATACTCTAGATTTGTGTAAGAGATAGAGATATACCCCCAACCTTAGGTGACCCATTGATCAATTTTCACAAAGATTTAATGCAGTTGTTTGGTTTTAATCGATATAGAGATATAGTAGGTTAACCAATCAATTAGGGTTAATTTCTCTTGAGATGGGTAATTAATTAAATTTGGAAAATCGGGTCAACATAGTAAATGAGCAATTTATAGGTGACGGTTAAGCAAAACCATGAATCCCAACCACGTATTTCCTCCAAAATTTCCAAGTGTTTATGTTTTCTTATTTTGTAGATTTTTAGTTAATTTTCTTTAATTTCTAAAATCAAATTTTATTGTGTGTTTCTTTTTATTGTTAAAATTAAATGAAATAAATTTGTGTAATTAAAAGTAAACATTCCTCGAGGGATCGACAATCCGGACTCAAAAGGTCCACTTCATTACTAGAACGCGACTCGTGCACTTGCGGTATATAATTTTAGCGAACAGTAAATTTTCTTATTATTTTAATTTGCAGATATTTGGATATCTTGCTTATGCTTATGTGAATAAATGGAAGGAGCCTAGATCTAGAAAATGCATATTTCTTGGGAATAAATCAGGTGAAACATGAAAGATGGTGATTAGTAAGAATGTAGTGTTTGATGAGCTTGCAGTGGTTCAAATTTTGCCTCTTAGAGATCTTAGTAAAACTGAATAGAATCGAAATACTTAGGTGTAGATGGAAATTAGTTCAGGAGAGAAAACATAGGCTTCAGATTAGTCTAGTTCAGAGTTGAGAAAGAGTAATACTTTGCCTAATTTGCCTCCATTACTAGTAGCAACACAGTATCCTACAAACAATTATAGACCTCGCAGAGAGATTGGTCCTCCACAGAAGTATAGAGAAGCAGACTTGTATCTTATGCACTGGTTGTGGCTGACAGTATCGATTCCACTGAAGAGCCTGCTACATATACAGAAGTAGTAGATTGTACTGATTCTAGCAGATGGTTGATTGCTATGTAAGAGGATATGGTGCCACTTAATAAAAATAGCACATGGGACTTTTATGTCCCCTCTGACAATAAGAACACATTTGCTCACCTTCAAAACTCTACATTCACTAGTGTAACTATACCCCATTTGAATCAATGGTACTCAAAGATATGAGATTCCTCTTAGTTTTGGAACATGCCTTACATTAATAAGTATCAAGATAGCTCCATCAAACATTCTGATCATGACTATACCAACTCCAACTATTTTACAAGGAGTGTTGTTTCCCAAAATTATAGCACCTCTCGAACGTTCCTCATATGTTGTATACCCGAACCTGTTGGAACATATATGAAACTTATAAGGCAAGTCAAGTACCCAATCCTCACAAGGTTTGGAATCACTATCAGAAATCATAAAAAAAGTTTTCTTTCACTTTGCCCATCTTCTACAATATCAGCTTCTCCTTTATTTTTAGGTTGCTTTCCATGATTTGTAGCAGCAGCCATTTTATTTCTGTTTTTCAATTTGTAGCAATCAGCTCTAATGTGTCCCTCATTTTTTACTAAAGTGACATACATTCTTTGAATGTCTAGACTTCGATCTATTCCTCATATTTCTACCAAAATTCCTATCTTAGTTCCTCCCACAAACAACCAGACCCTCAGCCTGACTCTGAAATTTAACTACAAGATACTTTATCTTCTCCTTGACAATAAACATATAGACCTTATCTACAGTAAGAGTATCACGACTGTAGAATATATTATCTCTAAAAGTCGAATATGAAGTCAGCAATGAACACAACATCAACACAAGATCCTCCTCTTCATACTTAACTTCCAACATTTCTGTATCTGCCACAATTCTTTAAACGTAAATAAGTGATCGTCTATTGACATACCTTCAGACATTTGGTGAGAATACAAGTGCTATTTTAAATGCAATTTATTGGTCAAACTCTTTGTCATACAAAACTTCTCAAATCTCAACCACAACGCAACAACACTCTTCTCCTTTAGACCTTCATGAACACTTGTCAGTATTTTCATCATAACTTTCTCTCTCGATATCCGATTGAGGTCATTTAAAGTGTGTTGGAAAGCTAACGTAAAGGGCTACAATGATTCTTGAAATATATTTTTTCAAATTCGAATTTTGTTATCTGAAAAATGAGTCATAACTTGTTAAGTAGAATTTGGAGCATAACTTTTGCAACACTTTGACACTTCTTTAACTTCTAATTGCATTCCATTGATCATATGTGATATTCTTGCACATCATTGACTCTCCCAAGGACTCTATCAACCCCAAACTATTTTTACTATAAATTGGACTCAATAAATCCTATCTTCACTTTGATTACAAATCGACAAACTCCTAATACAATTCACATAGATCATGATTTTTACGAACAAAATTGCCAATTACAAATTTAGAAGTTGCAAATTATATAATTTGGACCTAAGAAAAAGGGTATCATAGGACACAGACAAATTGGACAACGTGGAACTATTCAACCAGGAACCACGTAGTTTTGGTTCTAGGTTTATTCTTACATGTTTCAATTGTGGTGAGTTAAGTCACATCAGGCCTAGGTTTTACCAACTTTTAGGTAGAAATAGAAGTCATGACATCCCTAGTCAAATTAGTTTCCTAGCTAATCAGGATAGTCAATTGACCGAAATGATGACCTAATTAACTAGGATTACCTCTACTTCTAGGAAAGTCTAGTTAAGAAGAGTGATCTAAGAGATTACGAAGTTGTTCATATTGCTCTTGAAGGTAAGAGCGTTTGTATACCTCAATGCTTAGGTATTTAGATGCATACATGTGCAAGTTCATTGTGTCCATACATTCTTGCATGCATCTCATTCATTGTATACTCTTTTTGGTTTGTTTACATTTTCTAATATAAAAAAGATAAATTTTCGAAACTATAGCACCTTGTTTAATTAATTTGAACATGCTAATTTTTACCAAGTATTCATACAACTAATGAACAGCAGCGTACTTTCCATTGCCTTGTTTAGTTTTGTATGGAGTACATAATATAAGTTGCTTCATGCGTGCACATATTAAGATCTTGTGGGTAAGTCTTGACCGCGTGTGTGAGATTTGAGATGTCAGTCAGTTATTGGTTAGGCGGTCTTGAACATGATTTGACCTTTAACTTGTTGACCTAAGCTCTTAGTATATTCTCTAGAATAAACATTGATACATCTTATACTCTTATTCGTAGCGTATTTGACTCGAGCAATTAAGCTTGAAGGGTTTCTTAAAATCCGATACCCTATGGTTAGCTGACTTGGAGTCAACAGTCCAAATCTTATCACAGAGGTCGTCTAGTTTTCTTAATGGAGAAGAGTTGTCACATAAGATGTGAAAATAAAAAAATTATTTATGCACAAAGTTAGGGAAAGAATATTCTATACATGAAATGACAAGCTTCTTTGTTTAAAAGGTCCTAGTTGCATTGGGTTTGACTTTCACTATTAAAATAATATACTCTATCATCAGTGATTTATTTAGTTGTTCTTTCTTATAAATTTATGGTTTTGAGTCTGTTCATAGGAAATTTGTTGCACTTTTCGCACTTGGGTCATTTATATAATTTACTCAATTAGATTTGAATTAAATGTGAAGAAAGAGTTTACTGTTTATTGATTGTACTTGTACAAGTGAACAAATGTGTTTTTGAATTATCCTATGAATTTGGTTTGCATTACATGATGCTACATTTATAAAAACATGAAAAAGTGATAATTTTTGAAAAATCCAAAAAATCGTTCTATTTTTCGAAATTGCCTTGGCGCTAGCCTGTAGCAAAACTTGCCGCTCGGATGCTCATAACAGACTTGATGCTGGCTAACGGTGCAAATACCGCTTGAGCGACGATGCAATTCAAGTTTAAAACAAGTCCCGTTCTTCACGTCTTCTTCAACTAAAATCATAAATTCTCTCCAAAATTGTACTACCCATCCACGAATCTTGATTTCAATCGTTACTTTGGCATTCTTACATCTAGGTTCAAGTGGATTAACAAAACGATCACACAATTTCATCAAATTCAAGGTAAATTTTTTTTAAAAAGCCCCCTAATTCTTCTATGTTTGAAAGTGTTGGAATTGGAGGTTGGGATGATTCTTTGTGAGTCATTGCATCGAATTTGTGAGAATTGTTCAAAACAAATTTCTGAACACATGGATTGTGTTGTGGTTGTGGACTAGGTTAGTACTTGGTTTGTGTTGTGATTGGATTTTGTAGATTAATCATAGTTAAGAATTGGTTTCTACATTATGTTCATGAACTTTATACACCCTATGTTTGATAAAATGTTTCTTTGACTATTTTGGTAGATTTTGAAACTGATTTTGATCAAACATGTTGGTTATAGACACATGAACTCATTCAGGACATAAAGTTTGGACGTTTGGTATGTTCTGAATCAAAATTGAATGGACGCAAATTTCACTACATTTACGCAGTGTCATAATTGTGTCCCACCTGCGTCGAGCGACTGCATGCCCTGCTTCCATGCATTACATCACCTTGTTCATTCACTTTGTTAGGTCCATATGGTATCTTGCATGGTTTCTTCATGATTTTCATTCACGTAGGACGCATTTGGTACTTTTGCCTTGTTTTGTATACATGTAGCATGTTTGCCTCATTTTGCTTATCTTTAGCTCAATTTGCGTGGATGAGTTTTATTTATGTCGTTTCACGTGCATAACATGCATTCATACATATCATAAGTTAAGCATTTATTGAGGTGTTCTGCATTTCTTGCTATTTATCTTCTTGATATGTTATTATTGAAAATCATGTCATAAATGTCTCCTAAGAGATCGATGGCTTCTATTAGAAGGACGACTTACCTGATGTTCCTCTTTCTTTTAATCGGGATATTCCATCTCCTGGTGCTTTTGAAATCCCTGCCAATTCTACTCATGTTTCTCATGCTCTTTCTTTTGGATCTATTGATTCTTCTATAGTCATGATGGGAAAACTTTCTTTGATAATCGAGCAGTAGACTCGTATGATAGCTGAGATTACGATGTTGTGGTCTACATATGAGAGACATAACTGATCTTGCTTCACTACACTTAAATGTCTAGTGAATGCATCAACACTGCCACAATGGAGACGATTTTGTGGAGGACTTAGATGATTATGTGGATCCCTTTGTTATTTGTGACAAAAATAAGGAGTATTTTGGAATAGGTATTTTGGGATATATATTTATATGACATTTTGGGCTGTATATATTTGACATATGATTCTATTAAGCTATATTAAGTTTGATGTTTTGTGATATCGATTTTTTCTTTGGTGTTTTAATTAACTTCGATATTACTTCTTAATTTAGCTGGCATGATTATAATGTTATTGATTACATATCTCAACATTTTTATATTGGTGGTTTTTTTCCTCAATTGTTTCATGTGCTTTTATACTTGATTTTTTTTGTTTAAAAGAGGGCGGTACCTCTGAAATTTTATTAATATACTATTACTTGTGACGGAGGAATACTGTTGTTACATGAGGAAATAATGAAAGCAGTAAATGAGGAAGTACTACTTTCCTTACAATGAAGATAAATGATAATGGACAAAAAATAAGAATAAGGAATGAAAAAATCATACTCTAATTCGGGGTAGTCCATTTCTATCAATCTGTACGAGTGTCCTAATGTGTCATGGTAGGTCAGCTGTTCTATATATTTAATATCGTCGATGATCCCAACCTTCTACAGCAAGAGCATCTGTAACCTAATTTCCCTACTGTAGATATGGGAAACTACGTCTCTATCGAATGATACGATGTATATGATCTGTCTAAGTATGCTCTCAATAGCCCATGGTCCTCAACCTCTAGTGATGCAGTGAGTAGCCACTATAGAATATGGCTCAATCTAAATTTCTGAAAGATCGAGTCCTCTAGCTAGTAAAATCCCATCAAGAATAGCCTGACATTTGCCTCTAATATCATGTACGATCCATACGCATCTGAGAAAGCCCTAATACAGTGACCTGTGTGATCTCTGATGATGTCTTCCCTGCTCGCAAATCCATCCTTGATGCATCTATCAGTATTGATCTTGACAAATCCAACTGATAGAGTGCGCCACCAACCAGAATGAGGGGATGTGAGGAATGGGGTCCAAAGAAATACCAAAGATGTGTGCAAGTGTTAAATCACCTTGCCAATGCACAGCTCGAAACGGTCTTCTCATATGAAGAAAATAGATCACGCGATGAACTCTCCAAATGATACATCTGACCACCATATGGATCCCCCCATACTTCACATCATTCCTCTCGGTCCAAGGAAACCACAATACAGTAGAGGAATATTAGTGCGAATATGTTTACAACGAAGATACTATCTAGAATACCGCCATCTCCGAAACCTCCATCTGACTTCCTCTCCTGAACTCATAGGTATGTGAAAAATACCCCCAAAATGCTGTCATACTTGATCGGAGATGCTACTGCAGGTGAAAATGTGACTAATAGTCTCAGTCTCAGAACAACACTGGCGACGAGAGGCCAACTACTATCCATCCTCCTCTGAATAATCACATCTACTGAAATGAGGTCCTACCATAGTCTCCAACAGAACAATGAGACAGTAACTAGCAAAATAGAGCTCCACAGTAACTGATACGAATCTTGATACTTGCATCTCATACGTACGAGCTGCCATGCTGACTTGGTAGCAAAGCTACCATTCAATGTATCTGCACATAAATGTATAGCCCATCTCTGTACCACCATAAGATGAGGAAGAACCTATAATAAACGTCTTATATATCACTCAGTAACATAAAAAAATCTTGCACCCTCGTAGATGTGTGCTACCAGTGTAAGAATATGGATGCCAATGCGGTCTCACCCATCCAACAATCATACCAAAAAAATATCTAACCTGCCCCAAGGTGCCATGTAATGTGTGGCTCTGTCCGAGGCCTAACTGATTTCAGCCTCTTTCAGGTAGTGAGAACTGCTGCAAGTGAAGGATATGTCCCCATACAATACTTGCCCAATAAAAATTGGGCCCAAAGTGATCTCTGAGAACGAAACAACCACCAGAGCTTCATGGAGAAAGTGTCTCCCATATCCTGTAATCTCTTGAAACCTAGACCACTTTCATCAGTAGGAAAGCAAATCTTTTTCCAAATTTACCAATGAAAACGTCGTGCCTGCTCCTTGGAATCCCATAGGAAATGTGCAAAAATGCTCTCAAGATTTTTCAGAATAGCCTTAGGGGGCTGCATAATTTAAAGAAGATGTAATGGCACGGAAGATAGTACTCACCTCAGTAAGGTAATATGACCACCAGGTGACAAACGTCATGATGCCGAACCTGAGATCATATTCCTGACCTTCTGGATAAGGTCATCATAAATGAAGTTTCTTTTAGTCACCTTAAATAAGGGGGCCCCCAGATAAGTGAAAGACTGCTGCTGGTGTCTAAATCCAGTCAAAATCTCCAAATGTCTATAAGCCCATTCTTGTCCCTGTTCACCAACTGACCAGAAACCCTCTCATAATGCTCCAAACAATCAAGAATCCTCTTGATAGACTGTTTCTGACCGTTGGTGAATATGATCATATCATCAGCAAATGAAATAGCAAATGAAAGGTGTGAGACAAGAATACTACCTCCATGCCGATAACACATACCGGGATATTTCTGAAACCTCTAAGTTAGCAGATGTGAGAAGTAATCTACAGCGATGATGAACAATGATGGCGAAATGGGATTACCCTGTCTGAGCCCTCGTGAGAAGGGAAAAAAACTACATAGGCAACCATTTAGAAGTACAGAAAGACGACACTCCGAGATGCACCCATGATCCTGTCGATCCAGATCTGATCAAATCCAAATATCCCCAATACTGAATAAAAAAAGCCCAAGTCCATGCTTCAACATACTATTATATCCTCGCACTCTAGAATCCAAAGTATAGAGAAACTCCTGAGCTATTAAGATATTGTCCCCAATTAGGCAGCCAGGGATGAAGCCACTTCGTGGAGGAGAGATAATGCGCGGTAATAGTACACTCAACCCAGTGTTCAAAAGCTTAGTAATACACTTATTGAATACTGTACATAAACTGATGGGTCTGAAATATGTCCATCTACAAACACTGTCTCTATTAGGGAGCAACACAATAGTAGTAACAGCAAAACCCCGTGGAAGATGGCTGCCATCAAAGAAATCCAAGACTACTTTGTATACGTCATCCTGAATAATGTCCTAGCAATGTTGAAAAAAATGGGATTAAAAACCATTTAGCCCGACAATACTGCCAGCATCTATACTGAAAACCATATCTCGTACCTCATAAATTAAAGAGGGACGGTTTAGTGCCAAATTATCATCATTCGTCAAAAGCCTACTGATAATATCAGAACGAATTGGTTCCAAAGTCTATGTAGGAATAGGTAGAATATCCTGGTAGAATGAAATAGCCGAAGTTTGAATGTCAACATGAGTAGCTAAGACTTCCCCTGTCTGCGTCCTGATGGACCTGATACGCGATTTGATATGGCGTCCCTGAACCATTGCATGGAAATATCGAGTATTATGATCTTACACACATACCCAACATGAATCGACATTTTGCTTCCAATAACCCTCATCAATAGATAAAGTCTGGTTCAAAATTACCTGAATGCAGTAAGTCGCGATGCTCCGGTGTAGGGTGTCTATCATGTACAATCACTGCCTCATCAACCCTATTCTCAGCATCCCTCACCCTCTGGAAAACATCATCGAACACATGTCGATTTCACCAATGCAGTCCCTAATTTAGCATGTAGAACTTCTTCTAGAGAGCAACCATCCCCGTAAGATG
>CAIGRT010101426.1:0-15432 GCA_903798405.1 Fraxinus platypoda | reverse complement strand
TTTTTTTTTTTTTTTGTTTCACTTTATAATTATACTAAATGTCTTTTAACTTTCGTTTATTCTTGTACTTGTATCTGAAACAACTTTTGTCGCATTCTTATCATATCAATTTTCATTAATTAGCGTATCTTGTCCTTGAGGAAGGTTTGTGTCCAAACAACTAATTAGAAAGATGTAAAAATGCTTATTTATGCCTCATTTTTTAAATAAAAGATAAATATAAATATAATCAAAATATGCCTTTATTTTGTTTAGCTAAAAGTTATCAAAATCGAAATCAAAGTCAATAATTAATTTTAACCACGTATTTTATGAGAATTACCACTTTTATCAATTTTCTAACCATATATTTTATCAACTTTTATCAATATCTACTAAAAATATTTTTTTTCCACAAATAATTGTATTAGTAGGCTGCACGTACGTGAAATTAGTGGACACAAAAGATATCTATAAAGAATTCATGAAGATCATTGTCAAAATAAAAGTCCACCCCATCATCCAATCCCATTTCATGATGTAGCAAGAATATACAGGCTTAGTTTTCCCCCAAAAAGTAAGTAAAAATAAATAAATTTCTCAACTACCTTTTTAGCAAAATGCTAAGCCAAACATGTAGTTAGGGCCTGTTTGGCATGGTATTTGAGAAGTCAAGATGAGATTTTGATAATTAAAAGTTACTTTTGAACTCGTCTGGTTAATTTTATAAAAATGCTTCTAGTTAGAATATCTTTTAAAACAATAAGACCCAATTGACTTCTTCTAAAAGTTCTTCCGAAAGAGAATTTTTTTTGGAAATTAGTTTTCAAATACTAATTAAGGTAGATTTTTCATCTTGTAGAGACAAAAAAAAAAGAAGCCATGCCAAACGAATGCTTGCTATCCTAAGTTGATTATGAATCTTTTTCCTTTAATTTGTTCAATTATGTATTGTCTATCACATTAAATATTAACTTGATGTTGACTCGATAATATTTTTGAGCTCTAATCTACATCTTTTGAATCTTAGATTTGAGTAATAAAAAGATTTAAGGTGACACAATAATGAGAATTACAAAGTAAAATGTGTGAAAAATATGAATTTGAATACAAAACATCATAATATAAGATTGATGTTGTGAAACAAAGATAATACCGGATTAATCCAATACCAAATTATTAGAGAAAATAAAAGATTATAGCTATAGTATGAAGTAATTAATCACAAGAACACAATAACAAAATAATTTTCAGATAATGAAGATTTTACTATAATATGGAGAAATAATACAAAAATTTGTGTTTACAACGTTTCTAACTTCTACTGAATCATAATGAAGAGTCAACTACACATAGAGAAAAAATAGGGGACGTTCAAAACCTAATAGTAGAGTTGTCATTGAAGTAGAATACAAGAAATAACATTAAAAACAGAAAAGGAAACAAAACAACATTTATGGCATCGCTGCACCACTCTCTGGGCGCCACAGCGCCATTGCCAGTGCCCAACGCTGGCTCCTCCCAAACACATTTCAAAGATGTTTTTCTTCATTCCAAATTCTTCTTCCAATTCAACACAAATTTCAATTGCCAATTGGGCTTTCAAATCAAATTTCAACTAGAATTCGCCAAGTAAATTTGAATAGAATTCCACAATAATATTTCAAATAGAATTCCTCTTAATGTGCACTGTAATTAAAATTCACAATTATCTTCAACAAAAAATTGAGGTCACACTCTAACAATTGAGTTATGAGATCTTCATGATTAATCATTCTTGTGATCGACATGACTTAATTGATTTTCAAGTTTTCTTTATTGATTTCTATGAACCACGGGATTAACACTTCAGATTGACATTGAGTTGTGAAATCTTGTTATTTTGATTCCAATGAGTTGGGAAATCTTGTTTACTTTGTTTGCAATGAATTGTGTTCACTTCCTTTTTTTATTTGTGGGTAAATCTTTATTAACTAACTTATTATCTTTAAAATTAGTCAAAACAAGTCCCAAGTCCCAACCATTTAAATCATTTTTTGAATGCAAAATTTCATAAGAATTCTATAATTAGTAATTACCTAGGTACAGAATATATTGAAAATCCGTCATTAGGTATTTAGGAAAAATAACTTGATAAGTTTCTTCTAAGTACAAGTTATATCAAGCCCTAAAAAATAAATCCACCATTTCCACTTATAATTCCTACACAGTTTTCTTCTTCAAGAGTCCACATGCATGCTGTTTCATCTCTTTAGGCTCTACTGCACACTAATGATTTAACTTCTGCAATCTCTGTTTTTTCACTCTTGCAATGTAAGCCTCCACTCTTCGATTCAATTCATCAGTAGGTATATAATTCTCCTCTTCTTTCTCTCTCTTTTCCCGTTTCACGATCCCACTGCGAATTTTCACTTCTTTCTTCTTTTCTGCCTGTAACATTTTATCTTCAGTATTTTCCATTTTATCCTCCTGTACTTTCTCGTTTGCTGGTGCAAGGTATTCGTCATAAACCTCTGTCGCTGGAGATGAATTTGAGCCTGCCTGTTTAGATTCCACTCTTCGATTCAAATCATCAGTTGGTATAATTTTCATCTCTTCTTTCTCTCTTTTTTCCCTTTTCACATCCCCACTGCACAATTTCACTTTTTTATTTTCTGCATGAAACAGTTTATCTCCAGTTTCCATTTTCTCCTCCTTTTTCTTGTTTGCTCGTATATAATTGGACGGTGCAGGACTTCGGCGGATTTGAGCAATATATTCGTCGTAAATCTCTGTAGCCGGAGATGAATTTGAGCCTGCCTGTATAGATTCTCTGACGAGGATGATGACTATGATATTTCCAACCACGAAAAGAAACTTGGCGGTGAAGAAAAAGGAGAAAATATTTTGAAGAGAAACTGAAAAAAGGTAGTTCATGGAGGGGAACCAGAAAGGGTAACACATAAACGAACAAGAAATAACAGTAGTGAGGGAGTATAGAATAAAGTTGTAAAGAAACTGGGATTTCTTGTAATTTTTCATGGCTTGAATCTTGTCTACCTTCATTGAGTTATTCATAGTTGAAAATTAGGGTTTTTGAGTGGATTTAGTGAAGGAATTGTCAGTGAAGATTAATTCCGTTCACAAATCCGACAGAATAAACAGCAAGCAAAAATTGGCTCTTTATATAGATAGGGTGGAGTGGGGTGGTTGTGGGGGCGGTGAGGATATTTTCAAGGATTCCACGCATGGTTCTTTTGAAATACAAAAGTTGATGTCAAAAGTCATTCTTTTTGGAAAAGCAGTGGCAGGCTATAATAGTGGTTGGTCGTGTTAAATACCCCTTTTGTCCGTGAACTTCAATCCATGCTAATTTCTAGATTTGTCCCTGATCTTTAAAATTTGTTTCCAATCCGCCATTAAACTTTAATGGATTCTCCTTGTTTGACTGGAATTTCTAGAATTCTATTTTATTTCAAAATAAGAAACTTTTCTACATAGATTTTAGCTACTTTACTTAACGTGAAAGTGCTTTTAAGAAAATTCGAGAAGAAGAGTGTTCATATATCTAGAATCCTTGACTATTTATTTGATCAACTCTTGGCTGAATTATTTGAGACCAATGAATCGACTCTCATCCCATTTATCATAACACCATTTTAAGTTATAATGATAAATTTAACTAAATAATAAAAAAGAATTCATAGAGCAAAATTACACTGAATTTCGATATTTACTATCATATCAATGTCATGTAAGCTTTGAGTTTCCTTGTGACTTCTTTTTGCCTTTTTAACAAATAATTGTATTAGTAGGCGGCACGTGAAATTAGTGGACGAAAAAGAAGTCTATAAAGAATTCATGAACATCATTGTCAAAACAAAAGTGCACCCCATCAACCAATCACATTTCATGATGTAGCAAGAATGCATAGGCTTAACTTTTTCCCCAAAAAGTAAAAATAAATAAATTTATTGTGTTTTTTACATAACAAGAAAAAAAAAACAAATGTCTTGGCTTTCCTTCTAACAAAAAATAAAGTTAGACATGTTACGATCTGTTTGACATGATATTTGAGAAATCGAGGAAATTTTGAAAAATAAAAGCTACATTTGAACTCGTTTAGTTAATTTTATAAAAGTGCTTTTAGTTAGAAGAGTTTCAAGAACAAGTTGGTCCAATTGACTTCCTCTAAAAGTTCTTCTGATGGAGAAAACATTTTTAGAATCTAGTTTCAAACAGTAATTAAGGTAGTTTCATAAAAAAAAATTCTATGAGAAGCAAAAGTAGAAATAAAAATCGAAGTCATGTCAAACGAGTCTTTACTATCCCAAGTTAATTATGATTTTTTATTTTCTTTAATTTGTTCAATTTGTTCAATCTGCATCTTTTGAATCTTAAATTATTGCTTTAAAATGTATTGATTTGAGTCATAAAATATTTGAAGGTGGAATATTAGAAAGTAAAATAAAATGTTTGAAAAAATATGAATTACTTTTGGAGAAGAGGTGGGTAGTGTAAAGCACCAAAGCAACTTTATAATGGGCAAAGATGTATGCATAGTATTGGTGGGTTTGTTTGGTATTGTGACATAATACTTTAAATAATTGCAAATTTGTTACCCATCTTTGAAGTCCATTATGTCTATGTTACATTTTTCTAACTTACGAAAAAGAATTTAAGTTTTGATCAATTGTTAACGTCCTTTGCTATTGTATTTTTCTTCCTTTTCAGATTTTTCTTGAAAAGAAGGGATTGAAAGCGTTTAATAAAACGTGGTGCATAAACTCTCTAAGAGATATTGGAATCGCAATACATTTGTTTAAATAACGTCAAACTTTTGTACATGCAATTTAATTGTCTCGTAGTAAAAGGAGTTGTGATCAAATTTGAAGATTGTTTATAAAAAATACAGATAACTGCAAGTAATCTAGATTGTGCTACAAAATTGGCTACTAAGTTAGATTTCTATGAAATGAAAAAGAGAAGAAACCCTTAACCCATAGAGAAGAGGGGTTCCAAAGTGGGGCATAAAGTGAGAGAGAGGAATAACAATGGATTTATTAAAAAACGAGACATAAAAATAAAGTGAGAAATTTCATGGATGGACTCCGAGGGTGTTTTCTGAACTACAAAATATTGAACTTTTGAGTCACATAATGGGGCTACTGTTAAAAGGGGGAAAGAGGTTAAGAGGCATCAAACACCAATGGTGGGGTGTGGCTATATTATCATTCTATTTTTTTAATTATTATTATCTAAATATAACAACTAATTAGGAAGACGAAAAAAGGCTTATTTACACCTCATGTTTTTAAATTAAAAAAATTAATATGAATATGATCTAAATATACCTTAGTTTTGTTTAGCTAAAAAGTTTATAAAATCTAAGTCAAAGGCAATTGGTAATTTCAACCACATATTTTATTAAAATCACAAATTTTATCAATTTTTTAGCTACATATTTAATCAATTTTTATCAAAATCTACCAAAAATCTGATTTTTACCTAAACAAAATAGCCATGCGGATGTGGTCAAACAATATTTTACTGATTTTTTGTACTAAAACTGCTTTTAAGTATTGCAGTAACACACATATTTATTAGTGATGCAATTCTCAGTTGTTTCTATATACTTTTTGTTGACATCGATTTTCGGTTGGAAAGCATGGCCAACATATTCCGGCTCAATTCCATTCCACGTTTAAGGCTCTTGTATATTTAGATAAATCGTTAAATTGCACGTGGCCTTCTCTGGTGTTGGGAGAAATAGCTGCCAGCACTTCAATGATCAGGCTAGTTAACTTGAATATTTGAGTGTGGGATAAACACTAAACGAGAGCCAAAGTTACTATTGAGAGTGTAAAACTATATTATTTGTGGATGATACCAAGTATGAGCTTTTAGAGATTATGATTAGATAAATGATAAGTGACCTCATCTTAACGGTTGACGAGTCATCTTCATAGATGTCACCTCTGATGTCCTATACTGATACATCATTAAATAATCCTAAAAAGTGACTACTCTATGGCCTATGCATGACATCTGAAAAGTAGATTGACAAGTTGACTAATAGACATCTACTGTAAATATGTCAAATCAATTGTACGGAAGATCTCTTAGATAAGGCTAAGATATGGAAGATGCCTTGTAGAACAAAGCCTGTAGCTTCAAAAATAGGTTGAGCGTATCGTGGCACCTTACTGACATGGAGATTCGGTCTCTACATGCTACTTCGGCTATGGTAATGTCATCAATTCGGCTTCCTTTATATGATAGTGTCGTTTAGGCTAGGTAAGCAAATAATGTGGAGTGTAACCCTTATGTGGCTTTTTGCTATTTTCCTAGCTAGCTGCCATATGGCCAATGATAAGAACTTCGTAGGACTAGGCATAACAATAGTACCATACGTCTATGCATGAATATTCATATAAGACATGGACTCTAGTAAGAAAATGAGATAGATAATGCCTAAGAAGGATGATGAGGTCGGTTTGTACATTCTCTGGAGGCAAGTACCTCGTAGGAAAATTACCTTGCCTCATCTTCCGAAGCTACAAGACTTAATGCGCCTTGAATTGTCGAGTTCATGTGAATGTAAGGGATTGATAGATTTGGTTATATAAAATTTAGAGGTAAGTCTCCATTGAGAGAAATAGCTTACCTCTCATGTTGAAGCAGATACTTTGATGCATCATCTTTATTGAAATTTGGAACTGTAAGGAATGATGAGGTTGGCTTGTACATGATTTTGAGGCTAGTTCTCTTTGGGAAGAATATCTTATCCACCTATGAAAGCGACAAGTCTAGAATCGTCTTGCATGTCGGACTCCCTACCACTACAAGGAATTATAAAGATGGCTCATATATGCTCTAAAAGTAAGTCCCCTTTAGGGAAGATAGGTTGCCTCGCCTAGAAAAAATGAAATTAAAGATATATTGAAGACAATAAGAAGAGTTTTACAAAGGCTAGGAAGTTCATCCACCTATGAAGAAGCTCATTGGTAATACTTTCATAGGTGCTCTATATATCATAGATTGGTCTATTCATTTCAATCCATGTCCTCAATTTTGTAGGTATTAGGGCATAGTTCTTCTTTGATATGATAGGAGCCCTTCCAATCGGGGCCCAATATGCCTACGAGGGGCTCTTTAGAAGAAACTAACACCATCCTTAAAGCTAAATCACCTATGTTGAATGATTTCTTCTTGACTTTAGGATTGTAGTAGCAAGTCATCTTCTGTTGATACAAGCCGAGTTTTATTTGTAACTCGTCCCTCATTTCTTTAAGGAAGTCGAGTTCTATTCTCCTCAACTGATTTTATTAATGTGCAGCCAACGAGGTGAGGATAATCTTACTTCTACTGGACTTATAGCTTTGACTCAATAGGCTATAGAAAAAAGGATTCCCAAGTGGTTGTTTTACTTATCATCTAGATGACACATAGAATGTGAGGTAGCTGATTGACACCGTGCTCCTTTAGAGACATCAAAATTTGTTTTTAGGGTGTACGTGGTAGTTTTATTGATGGATTCAACATGACTGTTTACTTGAGGATGATGTGGTTTAGAAATGTTTCTTTATTCCTAGATCTTCGTAAAACTCTCTAATCTTTTTGTTATCAAATTCTCACTCATCGTCAGATATTAGAAAGTAGAGAATGTCGAAACTTGAATGATGTTCTTCTATATGAACTTGAAAGTGTTGGCTTCTTCGATCTTGGTCAAGGGTTCAACTTCTACCTGCTTGGTGAAATAGTTGATGACGATTATGGCATAACACGCATTACCTCTCCCATTTTTCTAGGGGTCCAATGAGGTTATTTCCCATTTGCCGAAGTCAAGGGCTTGTCACATGGGAGGATTGTCTCCATATAGTGGTGAAGCACTAGCATTTGTCTCATTTACGAACAAACTAGAGGGCACTTTTATTTTTTTAAAGTGGGCCAGTAGTACTCTTACCTCAAGAAGGATCTGGTGCTTAAGGAAAGCTATGATGGTCTTCATCCATAATGGGGTACCTTATACCTACATCACCTTGTCATTTCTACTGATGGATGACTTGTGGAGGTGCTCAATGGGCACTATCTTCAATAGCTAAAAATCTTTGTTGCTGGCCAATTTAGATAATATGTTAGCATGGACATTTTCAAGACGTAGGATTTGAGTCGCCTCAAACATTTCAAAGTGTGGAAGGAAGTCCATCACTTGTTTGAGGTATGTTGCTATGTTCTTTTCCTTGTGGTGAAGTTAATGTTTACTTAGCTCACCACCATCTAGGATTCTCTGTTTGTAAGAAGTCTTTCACTTGCATTTCGTGGGCTAGCTTGAGTTCGACAAAAGGACTTCATACTCTTCCACATTGTTGGATGCTAAATCTAAACCTCACTACACAATAAAATTTGTGGCCTTTTAGAATTATTAGGACAACTTTTGCCCCCAGAGCCTACCTCTTCAAATGAGCTATTAAGGAAGATATGCTAAGTTAGGAGCTCAACGATTTCTATCATCTCCTTTTTTCGGGGACGTTGATGAACTTAGCTACAAAGTCAGCAAGAGCTTGACCTTTGATGAAGGTCCTCAACTTAAAAAAAATAGCCCATTTCATCAATTTACTAGATGCATGGGGCTTTTGAAGTGCGTGCTTATGTGGAAAATTTGTTAGCTCATCAACGTTATAGGCATGGAAATATGGTCTCAACTACTAGAAGTAGTGATAAAGGAAATGACAAGCTTCTCCTTATTAAGATAGCGGGTCTCCATACTAGAAGTAGTGATAAAGGAAAGTACCTTGCTCACATAATAAACGAATAACTGCTTGTTGCCTTCTTCTCTTACAAGCATGGAGCTAATGGTTTCTTATGAAACGACCAAGTATAGCATCAATGATTTTTTATCCTCTGTCTTGTATAGGAGAGGAGCATAGCCGAGATGTTTCTTTAGTTTCTAGAATGCCTCTTCACACTCTTGTGTTCATAGTAACCTCTTACCTTCTTTGATAACTTCAAAGATTTAAAAATGGAAAGCATTTTTCGATGGCTTTAAAGACGAAATGACTTGTGGTTGTCACCTTCCTAGTGAGATTTTGCACCTCATTAGGTTTCTAAGGTGATCTCATCGCCTTTATCTTTTTGGGGTTAGCCTCAATGCCTCTCTAATTGACCATATACTTTAGGAACTTTGTGAAGGCGATGTTGATGGCGCACCAATATGTTATTTATGTATACCTCTATTGTCTTGCTGATCAACTCGGTTAACATCTTTTTCACTAGCCTTTGGTAGGTGGCTTTGACATTTTTCAACCCGAAAGACATCTATCTATGATGAAAGATGTGTGCTTGTTATCTATAGTTTGCATTGAAATTGGATTGTAATCTGAATAGACATCTATGAAGTTGAGTAGCTCTTGCCCCGCTATTCAGTCCATATTCTTATATGCGAAATTATATCGTTCTTATGCGGATGAAATGTCGAGATTCTGCTTTCGACGTGTCCATAATTCAAAATAGGTATCCTAATGGCCATCGTCATCTCTAATATTCCTTGAGTTGACGTCACTGGGATGTTAATGGTTGATGCATCATCCTTGTAAGTGTCACATCTGTTGTCCTAGGTTGAGGCTACATATATTTATTCTGAAAAGGGCCCACCCTATGATCTAGAGCTGATATCTAAAATGTGGAACAAAGGCTTGTCTATTTGAAAATGGGCTGCAACAGATCGTGACACCTTGCTTCGAACATGGAGGTTCAGCCTCTACATGCCATTTTAGCTAGGGTGATGGCATCATCTCGATTTTCTTTATTTGACAGTTTCAATTAGGCCAAGTAAGCAAGTGATAGTGGAGTACGGACCTTAGGTGACTTTTTCTATTTTCCTAGTCGCATGACCAATAATAGGAATCTCGTAGGATAAGATAAGGCGTAACACTTATAAATTAGTGCTTATAAAGGTAAATAACATAAACGCACTTATAAATTAGTGCTTATAAAGGTAAATAACATAAACGCTATTCTTTTCAATATTCATTTCTGATCATGGTCATGTAAATGTATTTTATTTAGAGAACTACATGTGTTTGAGAGGAATGGTTATTTAATCACGTCATAATTCCAAAGAGGCATATAGCTTGTTAACCTTTGGTTTTGGTTGGATAGCGTGGCCCACATATATCTGCTTCACTTCTTTCACGTTTCAAGTTTCTACACACTTAAATAAATATTAGGTGCATGTGACCTTCTCCAACGATGGAAGAGGGCTGCAGACACTCCGAATACAAAGTCAGTCAACTAGAGAAATATTTGGGTTTGTGATGATAATGAACGAAAGTCACAAAGATGTGTATGATAACCAGGTTTAAAGAAAGAATACTAAAAGCTTGTTTGAGCCCCATTTTGAGAGGAAAAACGCATTTTTGAATAGTAATTTTTAGGAAATGTGTGGTTAAAAATTAAGAAAATGTTTTCGATTTACGTGTAATATTATTTTATTGACAAATGTGTAGTTGAAAATGAGTTTTGAAAAAAAAAATTAAATGGGGCTCAAACAACCCCTAAGTAATGTTAATGTTGAAAGTGTAAAATTAAACTACATTTGAATGGTATCAAGTGTGAGTTTTTATAGTATAAGGAAAGACGTAATTACCATTGAATAGGTGACACATGACCTCATCTTAACAATCGATGCGTCAACTAGAAGAGGTATCAATTCATAGCTATCCTAAGTTGAGGTGGTTTTAAATGCACTAAAAAGTAGGCACCTATGTCCTAGGCCTGTCATATGAAAGTAAACTGAAAATTGATTGATAGATGTCTACTATAGAGATGTCAAATCAATCAGATGTGCGGAAGATCTCGTGGACGAAGTGATGCTATGGAAGATGCCTTGTGGAACAAAGACTCGTTGCTTCGGAAGTGTACTGTAGCAGTCTGTAGCACCTTGTATCGAACAAGAAGGTTTGGTTTCTACATGTCACTTCGATCGAGGTGCTTAATTGACTTAGACTTTCTTTGTAGACGGTCTCGGTTAGTCCACGTAAGTGAAGTAATTGGAATGCGCTTTTTGCTATTTCTTGATTATTAGAACTAATTTTAAAGCTAGTATCTCTAATGAAAATGTTGAAGGTTGTCGAGCAAATAATATTATCTATTTTACCAGCTCTAACAAGATAAATAGATGAGTAATTCTATGGTGTTAAAGTACAGCAAGTACCAATCAAACCATTATTATTTAGAAACTTCAATAACAAAAAATGTTAAATTTCACGATATTATTATAATATCACATTTAATGCACGTGTTCTTAACTAGTAAATATAATAATTTAATAGAATTTTTGCTCAACATTTCAAAGCACACTAACGGAATCTTTGAATACAAACTACAATCATGTTACATATACATCTTATTTTACACCATTTTTTATATTGTACCACGTGTCGACACATGATTTGATTGTTTTAAACAAAGACATTTTTCCGCCCAACACTTATTGAATTCTCACATAATGTCTAAAAAAGTGTACAACATGAAATGTACACTTGCCATAATTCTACGAACCATCATCACATAAGATTGAGTTATGTGATCTTTTTTAGAATAATGCTAAATGACCCGAATGGATGACCGCGGGGATGACCGCACCCTCACAACCGAGGTGAGGGTCCCACGTGAATAAAATAATCCCCGACCTCCCATGTGTGTGTGTGCGGTCAACCCCGAGGTCATCCACGCGTTGACCGCGGGGATGACCGCACCCTCACAACCAAGGTGAGGGTCCCACGCGAATAAAATAATCCCAACCCCCCCATGTGTGTGGGAGCGGTCAACCCCGAGGTCATCCACGCGGTTCGTCTAGCAAGGTTCTCTTTTTTAACCATTCTTGGGATCGATGTGACTTAATTGATTTTCAAGTTTTCTTTATTGATTTCCACGAGTCACGGGATTAATACTTCATATTGCCATTGAGTCGTGAAATCTTGTTATTTTGATTTCAATGAGTTGTGCTCACTTCCTCTTTCTATTTGTGGGTACATCTTTATTAACGACCTTATCATCTTAAAAATTAGTCAAAACAAGTCCCCAACCGTCTAAAGATTTTTCGAATAAAATTTCATAAGAATTCTACAATTAGTAACCTAGGTATAGAATATATTGAAAACCTGTCATTAGGTTAGTACATCAATCTCGGAAAATTAACTTGAAAAGTTTCTTCTAAGTACAAGTTATATCAAGACTTAATAAATAAATCCTCCATCTCCATTTATAATTCCTACACAATTTTCTTCTTTGATAGTCCACATGAATGCTAAGTTCATCTCTTTAGGCTCTACTTCACACTAATGATTTAGCATCATGCAATCTCTGTCTATGCACTCTTGCAATATAAGCCTCCGCTCTTCGATTCAATTCCTCGGTAGGTATATAGTTCTCCTCTTTTTTCTCTCTTCTTTCCCTTTTCACGATCCCACTGCGAATTTTCACTTCTTTCTTCTTTTCTGCATATAACATTTTTTCTTCAGTATTTTCCATTTTATCCTCCTGTACATTCTCTTTTGCTGGTGCAAGGTATTCGTCATAAATCTCTGTCGCTGGAGATGAATTTGAGCCTGCCAGTTTAGATCCCATTCTTCGATTCAAATCCTCAGTTGGTATAATTTTCATATTTTCTTTCTCTCTTCTTTCCCTTTTCACAGCCCCACTGCACAATTTCACTTTTTTATTTTCTGCATGAAACAGTTTATCTCCAGTTTCCATTTTCTCCGCCTTTTCATTGTTTGCTTGTATATAATTGGACGGTGTAGGTACCCTGTAACTTCGGCGGATTTGAGCACTGTATTCGTCGTAAATCTCTGTAGCCGGAGATGAATTTGAGCCAGCCTGTATATATTCTCTGACGAGGATGATGACTATGATAATTCCAACCACGAAAAGAAACTTGGCAGTGAAGAAAAAGGAGAAAATATTTTGAAGAGAAACTGAAAAAAGGTAGTTCATGGAGGGGAACCAGAAAGGGTAACATATAAACGAACAAGAAATTACAGTAGTGAGGGAATATAGAACAAGGTTATAAAGAAACTGGGATTTCTTGTAAATTTTCATGGCTTGAATCTTATCTACCTTCATTGAGTTATTCATAGTTGAAATTGGGGTTTTTGAGAGGATTTAGTGAAGGAATTGTCTTTGAAGATTAATTTCGTTCACAAATCCTGCAGAGCACAAAGCAAGCACAAATTGGCTCTTTATATAGAAGGGGTGGAGTGGGGAGCATGGGCATGGTGGCACTGGCGGGGGCGTGGGGATATTTCATGGATTCCGCGCATGGTTCTTTAGAAATACAAAAGTTGATGTCAAACTCATTCTTTTTGGAAAAGCAGTGGCAGGCTATAATGGTGGTTGGTCGTGTTAAATACCTCTTTTGTCCCTGAACTTCAATCCATGCTAATTTCTAGACTTGTCCTTAATCTTTAAAATTTGTTTCCAATCCTCCATTAAACTTTGAAATCTAATTCCTATCAAATCTGACTTAGAGCTTACTTGAGCCTCATTTTTGTTCAAAATGCATTTTAAAATAGTATTTTGATGGAGAATATGTGGTTAAAAAATAAGAAAAAATATTGAATTTAAGTTTAATATTATTTTATTAAAAAAAATGTAATTGAAAATAAGAGAAAAAAAAATGTATTTTGAAAATAATAAGAATTAAACCAAGGCTTAACGTCCTACCAAACCATATACACAATAAAATGGATTGTCCTTGTTGAGTTAGAGTTTCTAGAATTCTATTGTATTTCAAATACGAAACTTTTCTACGTAGAGGTTTCAACTAATTTACTTCAAGCAAGATTGCATTTAAGAAAATACGAGAAGAAAATTGCTCATATATTTATAGTTAATATTTCATGTCACATAATCGTCACATAGACCGATGATAATAAAATTGTCTTGTTCGAGGTTGATAGATATTATGTGTAACTGGCAGCAAAATAAAATTAAGATTTTTAACGATGCAAAATTATTGATTTTATGTCAATCAACTGACCACATATTCGATTAGACTTTTTTTTTTTTTTTTTCAATTTGCATCCAAGTTCTTTTTTATGGAAAAAATTATAGAACCTTCATTTTTGAATTTTATTTAGATATTGACAAGAACTAACTTACATTGTGTAAATCCCTAACATTATATATAGTTTTTCAATATTTTGTTAATTCTTGATTCTTAACTCCTTATTTTATCAACTGATCTTGGCTGAATTGTTTGAGACAAATGAATTGACTATTTAAATTGTAATGATAAATTTAAGTGAATAACGAAAAAGAATTCATACACATACACCAAAACTATTGAGAATTAGAAATCATAATTATATTCCTTCGAGACCTATTAATTGTGAAAATAAATAAAGACACACAAGGTATATAAAAGTTCGCCTCAATATAAGATTAGGTCATCTTTCGTCGCTACAGTAATTTACTATGATGAAAAGAAAATTGAATACTCTATTTTCTTACTTCTCTCTCCGTTTATGATGGTGAAACAAAACATCAATTACGTTTTTCTATTTATCAGATAAATTAGAGAAAATCGAAACATACAAGGACACAAAATCCTAAATGATTCGTGTATTGACTTCGTATAACAACAATAGTTAAACTCCACAACTTGATAAAGACTACATTGATTTTCGATATTTACCATCTAGTATTATGTCAATATTATGTAAGGTTGAGTTTCCTTGTGATTTCGTTCTGCCTTTTTCACAAATAATTGTATTAGTGGCGGCACGTGCAATTAGTGGACACGAAAAGAAGTCCATAAAGAACCATCATGCAATCGCATGTCATGATGTAGCAAGAATGTATAGGTTTAGGTTTTTTCCCCCAAAAGAAGTAAAATTAAAAATAAATTTCTTTTTTACCGTACAAGAAAAAAAAACTTTAATTTCTCGACTACCTTTCTAACAAAACGCTAAGCAAACGTGTTGTCAGGGCATGCTTGGCATAGCATTTGAGAAGCCAAGACGAGATTTTTAGAAATAAAAGCTACTTTTGAATTCGTTTGATTAACTTTATATAAGTGTTTTTAGTTAAAAGAGCTTTTAGTTAAAATTCTTCCGAGAGATAACATTTTTTTAAATTAGTTTTCAAACATTAATTAAGGTATACTTCTTCATAAAATTCTTCTACAAGAAATAAAAGTAAAAATAAAAATAGAAGTTCTACCAAACGAACCCCCTACTATCCCAAATTGATTAGGGGTGGGCGCGGGTCGGTTCGGTTCGGTTTTTTTCGGTTCCAGAAATTTTCGGGTATTTAGTAAATGGAACCGTCGGTTCCAAATATAATTTTGGAACCGTTCGGGTTCGGTTCGGTTCGGTTCGGTTCGGTTCCGTTCGGTTCCGTTCGGTTCTGTACTATAATTAAATTTTTTAACATTTAAAATAATACTACATAAATACACCTGAAAGT
>CAIGRT010101413.1:0-10294 GCA_903798405.1 Fraxinus platypoda | reverse complement strand
GATCAAGCTCAAAGACCTATTATAAGTTGCCTCATAGAGCTAAGAAGAAATGTGTATAAACGAACATGGAAGATGGAGTACGAAATATTATGTACGTAACAATGTGCACGTGAAAAATTATAGAGATCATGAGTTATTTTTTAACCTTTTAAGGTACGTTTGGTACAACATATTGGAATAGAAGATATATGATTATTGAAGATAAGATTAGGGAATGTAAGATTAAGATAAATTTGAGCATAGTTATAGTACAATATTTGGTGCTATATGCCCTACATGTCGTACAATAACATGTAATTTTTTTTTTCCTAGAAAAAAAAAAAAGAAAGAAAATTAACAAAACGCACCCTACATTTAGGATGTATTTATAGTTCATATACTATATTTTGTAAATTTACATTTTGCAAAAATTGTGTTTTAGTTATTGATAAAAAATACACATTTTACGTGAAAAATTAAAAATACTTACGTTATATAATGTAATATATAGGGTGTAATTTATTATTTTCAATTAAGAGTATATTGGTCTCTTTAGAAAATTAATGATATATTTGTAAATAGTTATATTTTTTCCCAGAAATATTTATTTATTTATTTTGTTACCAATGACTAAAACACAATATGTAAAATGCAAAATGCAAAATATGGTATGAAAATCATAAATACACCCTAAATGCAGGGTGTATTTTGTAAATTTTCCACACACACACACACAATGTTTTTGTCTAACTTAAAAACTATAATTTATTTTTTCACAAATTTATAACGTACTTTTCTTACTTTTAAGTAAAAAATTACTTTTTTTAATTCTTATGTTTGCCTCAAAAGAAGTAACTTAATAATTTTAACTTTAATTCACACACACAAAAAATAAAAACATAAAAAATATTTCGAATCTTACTTATTCATGTACAAATTACTTTATATCTACAAACATGTGTGGATAACTTATTTTTTCTTATAGATAAGTGTACACTATACACTTTGGGTAGATTTTCCATTATGTTACACGTTATGTATTTCAACACATTTATGGATCTTAATTTGGAAATTTTATGAAATGTTATACGCCCCTTTTTTTTGAAATGCAAAATTTTCTTGATAGAGAACTTCTTACTTGCAGCGTTGACTATTTTATTATTTTCGGTAATTTATTTTACCCCTTATCTTTTTTAATTTATTGTATCTAAATGCTTTTTAAAAATATTATCGATTTCGTAAATTTTGCAATGAACAAAATTTTGTTGAAATCTGATAAAATTTTAACACATTTTGTCAATCAAGTACTCAGTCTCAAACTATGCTATGTATTTTTATCATATCGTAATTCAAACTTGACATGATCATGATTGGGACTGCCACTTTGTATTGAAATTGAACTCTTTAATCTCTATATATATATATGTACATTATAAGAGTAATTTAAACTTCACATGATCATGATAGGGACTGACGATGATTTCCATATGTAAATGCTTAAAATATTCGCAATTGCATATGGAAATCATCGTCGGATGACAAAAATATAGCTGTTGTTTAATAATGTAGATAATAGTGGAAGACAACGTGAAAATGAAATTCACAATCTGCAATGCTCGTCTTTTCTTCCCAGCAAACAAAAATAAAATTATTCTCTTTTACACCGTATACCAACTTGTTTACGACAAATGACAACTTTAAAAAACATGTTATTTGCACAAGGCAAGTAAGAACAGCTCGATACCTAACTTAAATATTCTCGTTATTGCTACTTTTTCATATCAAAAGATCAATTGGTCGAAGTCCCCCTTTCTTGTTTTTTTCTTAATAATTTGACAGACAAACGGCAACTTTGAAAAACATGTTACTCGTGCAAGGAAATTAAGAACAACTCGATAACTAACCTCGCTATTGTTACTTTGACATTGGTCGAAGCCCCCTTTCTTGTTTTTTCTTAATAATTTAATGGGTCGATTTTTCTTCACCTGGTCCCATCTTGATATTGCTAATTCTAATTGTGATCTATAAATATAGGTTGATTAAGCAAACAACCCAAGTATAAAAATCAAATTTGAGATTGAGTAACTACTCAAACTTCGTAAAAGAAGAAAATATGGAAATTCTGTAAACGCGATATCAAATAGCTAACGATCGAAAAGAGGATTGTTGTAAATGTAAAACATGTTTGTATTGTGGAGAAATCCGAAGTACAAATCCAAGTCAAGGTCCAAATTATTTATAAGGGCAATGAAAAACACACAGTTGAGAATTAAAGACGGGCATGCATCCAATCAAATCCCTCTTCACAAGTCCTTTCTCGTTAAAAGCATGCATCCAGAAGACAACAGCAGCACAAAGCAGCCAAACTGTGAAAAAGAAAAAAAAAAAAGACAAAATCAACATTCAGTCATCTAGGTCCAACGTCGGTGGCTCAATTTAAGGTCCATTTGATAGGACTTCTACTTCTCGTAGAAGAGTTTCAGAACTACATTAGGCCAACTTCTTCTAAAAAGAAATTTCATAAAATATTCCAAACATATTCAAAAACAATTTCTTGTGATCCATTTGTCACGACTTTTGAAAAGTCGAAAGTTATTTTTGTACATATTTAGATAATTTTTTTATCAACTAAAAGAACTTTTAAAGGAAATTGATTTAAGTTAGTTTTCTCAAAAAACTCTTTTACAAGAAACAGAAATAGATATAACAGCACAATCAAAATTCATGTTAATCGACTCTGAGTCTTAAAAACAATTTAAAAATTTTCAAAAGCGAAGCCAAACGGGCTCATTGTATTAGTATAAATAGAAGTACTAAAGTCAAGTATTTGTCATTACACATTTATGAGATTAATTGAAAAATATATGGACAAAGACTCGACTGACGTTGGGTGGTGCAAAATTGAAGAGTAATGTTTGGCAAAAAATACAGTCGCTATCTTACATGAGTTGTGTGGACCAAAGTCTACAAGGCAATTTATAAGCTAGATAGCGACATTTTATACCAAACATGCTTTAGAAAAATTAACAAATTGAGAACAAGTCAATATTATTGCAAATCAATTTTTAGTCAATTTGAGGAATTTAAACAAGAGAGAGAATAACGGATGGACGAAAAACCCCTCATAACTGCAACAACTGGAAGGGCTGTTTCGGAATTTCATGCCCCAATTAGATAAGGGAAAAAGATTTCCCCATAACCAGCCGGGGCCAGGGAGCCACTAAATTGCCAAAGTCGCACGTTAACAACCGGCGCAGGCTATACTCAGTTCACTCGCCGTCAACTTGCCGAACAGCGACGTAATGAACATGACTAAAACTCAGATCTAAATTCGTAAAAAGTAAAAATCCTGTTCCCCAATCAAATCAACAAATAAATACACAAACAAACATACAATCTGAGTCAGATACATCTAAAAATTGTGTTATACAGTATCGAACATACCAGCCTTCCATGAATCCGGCACTACTGTTAGATTGCTGTTGAGGCGGCGGAGCACCGTATTGTGGAGGATAGCTCTGGGGCGGGTAGCCTTGTGGTGGGTAGCCTTGCTGCGGCGGGTAGCCTGCAGGCGGATAGCCCGCCGGAGGATACGCATCCTTCGGGTAACCTTCCGGTGGATAACCTGTAGATTCCACAAAAAAATATAAAAATAAAAATAAAAAATACATTAGATCGCACATAGTCAACTAAGAAAAAAAATTGAATGGAATTCTTGCGACTTGCCTTGAGGAGGAGGAACTCCAACAGGGGGTTGATTCTGATTGTAGTAACTCATGATTTCTTTATTTATTTCTTGCTTGGAGAATTGAATTTGAGTTCCAGAGAGAGTTTAGATTTCTTGATTTTGGGGGGGTGGGGGGAATTTAGAGAGAGAAAAGAGTTGGTGTGGTATTTATAGGTGAGCGAGAAAAAATTGTGTTTATACGAGTTGTATTGGAAACTGGGCAAATTAAAGATAAATTACTATTGCGTGTTCAAAGCGCGTCTAGATAACCGTTACATATTTTCCATTTTCTTTTTTTATTAAAAAAATTTTATTTTTATTTTTGCCTATATTTTTCAAATAATATCATGTACATCATATTACATGTATGTCCTTTTTTTTTTTTTATAGCATTTTTGATATTGTGTCACATGACAATAAATGATTGGTTAGTTTTTTTTTAAAAAAAAAACACATTTTTCTACCCAATACTTTTTGAACTTCAATGAAGTGTACATAAAGATATAAACAAAGGATGTAGGCTCCGTTTGATTGCAACGAATTCCATGGAAAATGTCACATCTGAGGAAAACGAATTTTACTTTGACCATTTGATTGCAATGTAAAAATGGAAATCGAATTCCAAGGTACAACAACTTTAAGCTGTATTTTCTTTGTTTTTATGGAAAACGAATTTCTATGAATTTGATGAGTTTTCATTTTCCAACTAACATGAAATTTGAATTCCTTTCCACATTTGCTTATCAAACGGACTCTTAATATTTTCCTATTAGGTATTACATATTATTTAATTTAGCAAACGAATCCTTCTGTGGGAGAAGATAAAAACGGCCTTATAAGTTTACGTGGCATGTTCACTTACTTAAATGACGACGTAATATCATTTGCATCGCATGAATCGGGTAGGCGATACACGCACATGCACGTATAATCGTTCTATCGAAATTTTTCTCTTTTCCCGTACGACTTCTTGTTTTTATAAAGAGTAATGTTATTTATAGTAAAAATTATCGATCGACCTCATACGTAGCATATACATAACAATTTGTTATTTGATACATTAATATGATAATTTTTTATTGTCTTATGCATCAAGTAGTAAACTTGCATTTGTATGTCACGTATGGGTGACTATCGATAGTTTTCACTATAAATAACATTATTCTTCTATAAATAATAAAGTTTGAGAGACTTTTTTGAAGTTTGTGGACGCTAAATTGTTCATTCATAGGCAATTGAAACATAATCGGATCGTTGAATTAATTAGATTGACGTACTAAACGCTCGAAGGGCACGACATGTTCATATTGATTTTCTATACAAAAAGTTGTCCTTATGAAAACAATAAAGTTGATCGTCAGTTTCACACTCTTGTCCATTTTGAAAATTACAAGGAAAATTAAATTTTATAAACTATTAAAAATATATTTAACACGCATTTAATTTACCTCAGAGCACAATTTCCGCGTTATTTCTTTCTTCCTTGTTTGTTTGAGTTGACCGTGGAGATACGAATTCTCGAACCCTAAATTTTGACTGGAAAAAACATAATTCCTAACTTGGTCAAATTTATGTGGTTCATGGAAGCTTTCTCCTTGGGGTCAGCAGCCGTCTGCGGCCAGCAGTCACCACCAGCCGGCTACCAAACATCAACCCAAATTTTTAAGTTCTTCTGGGGTGAATATATTCAGTGTAAGTTGTTGTGTAGACTGGATAATATATATATTTGTACGAGTAATGTATTTCTTGTTTCTTGCTTTTAAGTTTTAACCCTATAGTATATAATAAGTCTTGAAGACTCTTCGACTCATTAAATTTTGTANTTTTAACCCTATAGTATATAATAAGTCTTGAAGACTCTTCGACTCATTAAATTTTGTAGTCACTATATTAAAATATAAACACTAAGATTAAGTTATGTTGAAATGAAATTATTGAAGTCGAGATTAATGAAGAATTGTATTGAAAAATATCCTTAAATACACTTAAAACCAAGTTTATAAACTACACTCATGCCCTAATCCAACTTCTTTTTCAAGTTTGAACCAACCAAAATTGGCAAAATAAATAAATGAATAAAATTTGATTTCAGTAAGTTAGGTATCATAGAGATGAGATGGCAAACTCAAAGATAATGTAATTACATGGTGTGTGTTGAACTAAATATTTTATCGATTGAGAGTAATACATGTGTTGGAATAAATAGTCCCAAATAACACCAAGAATATAACAAAAATTAAAGAACACCAATGATTTTTTAGCCCTTAGGCCCGGATGTTCACCCCAGAAAGGGTTAATCACCACGTTGAGCATCCATCAAAGTGGTTTTCGCTCTAATTCACTAGAAATCAACAAAGATTATCAATACAAGAGTCACAATACAAAAATTCAAACTGATTTAACACTTAGACCCAATTTTCTTATGTCAAGAAATCTTAACCCCATTACACCAAGTAACCAAAGGTTACTACTCAACCAATAACAGAATCACCACATTTACAAAACAATCTACACTAAATTTCACCAAGAATATTTAGAACCAACAAATTACAGACAAAAATCAAAAGTTTTCAGAGAGAGCAGAAAATAAAAGAAAACCCTAGGCAATATCTTCAATATTCAGCAAATGAAGAGTCAAGCCAAATAATACAAAATAGTCAAAAGCATCCAACGGTTGCACCAATTCCAAATGGCATCATCACAGCCTTTAAAATTAATAACTGAAGTCGTATTTCAACAAAAGGCGAGAATGCACAAAATGGAAAAGTGGCAGTCGGGTTACATTCCATCAATTTGGGCTGGACTCAGTATTAATTAGGCTGCATCATTGGGCCATCTAATTGGGTTAATCATTGGGCCCAAAGTGTTAAGCATGATGTTTAACAATATCTCCTTGCTTGACATCTTTAGGTTTCATTGTAGATTAGATGTTGACTCTTCATTTGATTTCATTCACTCTATGTACCTGCAAAAAATTTAGTTAGTGATAACATTTAGGAGATTTAAACAAATCCTAAATTTATGCAATGTAAGTATTTTTGTTCCCATATCTGTTGTATTATATTTAGTTGAAACATTTTCAATTTTCTTAATCTCAGTTTCTAGAATATCTCTTATAAAATAAAATTTAACATCTATGTGTTTAGTCCTATCATGAAAAACAAGATTTCTACTAAGATGTATAGCAGATTGGCTGTCAGAATATATAACAACATTATTACTAGAAAAACCAATCTCAAACCTCAAGCTTTTCAGTCATATATCTTCCTTTACAGCATCGTAGCTACAATATATTCAGTCTTTGTTGATGACAAAGCTACTATCTTTTGTAGCTGAGATTTCCAACTTATGGAGGTATCATTTAAAGTAAAAACATATGCAGATATAGATTTTCTATCATCACAGTTACTAGCAAAATCTGAATTAATAAAACCTTTTAGTCTAATTCCAATTTTACTCCTATTGAACATTAATTCTAAGTTAGAAGTTCCTTTTAAGTATCTTAACAACCATCTCATGGCTTCCCAATGACATTCACCAGGACTACTCGTGTATCTACTTAAAACAGTTATAGCAAAAGAAAGATCAGGTCTAGTACAGACCATTATATACATAACAAAGCCAACAATATTTGCATAAGGAACTTTCTCCATCCTATTCTTTTCTATTTCAGTTTTAGGACATTGTTCTACAGAAAATTTAAAGTGGCTGCCAATAGGTAAAGTTATTTCTTTAGCCTTATCCATAGAAAATCTGCATAATATTTTTGAAATGTAAGACTGTTGAGTAAGAAACAGATTACTATCATTTCTATTTCTTCTAGTTTTCATTCATAGAATCCTTTTGTTTGACCTAAATCTTTCATTTCAAATTTCTGTTTTAACTTTTGCTTAATATTGTTAATCTCAGTTATATCACATCCAACAAGTAACATATCATCAACATATAGCAAACGATAATAAGAAGGGATAATTGCAGCTGCGGTCCCAAACCTTTCAAATTTTTGCGCGCTTTACCCTAACCTTTGATTTGTGCCAACGAAGATCCCAAACCTTTAATAAATATGCGGCGGAGGTCCATTTGGATGGAAACCATCCATTTGACCGTTAGTTTGACCAAAATAGTAGAGTTTGACTAATGTTGACCAAATTGGGAGGGGTAAAATAGTACATTTACAATTAAAACATTAAATAATAAAAAGAAAAAAGAAAAAAAAGGAAAAAAAAAACTCACCCTCCCTCTCCCCACAACAACAGTCTCCTCCGGCCACCGCCCTTCTCCATCAGCCACCGCCGGCCAACCATATTCATCTTCTTCCTTGCAAATCACCACAGGCACGCGGCCGACACAACCATACCGGCGCATCATCACCCTCTACAAATCCTACACAAACAACAGCCCAAAAAAACTAAAATCCACTCAAAATTTGGCACCAAAAAACACTGCCTGCGCAAGGTTTGGCACCAAAAATCCTGTACCAAAAAACCTGTAAATCAGCCTTCCCTTTCGACACCCAAAGCTGCGCAAGGTTTGGCAACCAAAACTGTAAGAATTTCATGCTTGGGAAATAGTTAAATCAGAGGGATGGAGATTTGAGGTAAGTTCAGAGGGGAATCGAATTGGGGAAATGGGGCAGTTGATTTTTGGGAGAGTGTTGAGAGTGGAGAGGGATTTGAGGGCAGTGAGAGATCGGGGGATGTCCCTAATCCACTCTGATGAAGAGAGGCTCTCTTGCTGTTGGGAGATAATGACTCGATGCCACTGTTAGGAGATGCCCCTTCACCAAATTCAGGCATTTCATCTTCCTGGACAGTTTCAAAATGCTAATCAGACTTGGTTCGAGCTACAAAATTGCCGACCTTTCCAAAGGAGGAGCCTATAGAAGGAAAAGAAGATTTAGGGGGTTTATTCTTTGAGGAGAATGGATGCTGAACCGAAGATCTGACAACATGAAAATCACCATTAAAAGAGACTTGTTGATTAACAAGCTCACAAATCTGAAAAATCTTGTTAATATAATTTACCTTCCACAGTAAAGGTGTTGCAGGGAGAGCTGAATCTGGATTCTGCTCTAGGTTGTTCTGGATTGCAATTTTCTGCAAACTCTTGTCCCCCCTTACTCTTCTCAGTTAGATCACCTTCATCTTCTTCGAGCTCAACTTCTGTGCCTATTACACGAGAGCCCGATTCAGTAACCCAAAAATGTTTTAATCTTCAATCTATTTGAAATTAACGGTGGTGGTGCCGGCACAGTGCCGATAGTGTTGTTGGGGAGAGAGAGAGAGAGGGGAAGAGCGGGGAGAGAGAGAGAGAGAGAGGTTTTTGTTTTTTTTTGTTTTTAATTTTCAATGCATTAATTGCAAAGTACCCATTTTGCCCTTGATGAATTTGGTTAATTTTGACTTTTTAGGTTGACTAATGGTCAAATGGATGGTTTCCATCCAAATGGACCTCCGCCGCATATTTATTAAAGGTTTGGGATCTTCGCTGGCACAAATCAAAGGTTAGGGTAAAGTGCGCAAAAATTTGAAAGGTTTGGGACCGCAGCTGCAATTATCCCTATTATATATATGTGCAAAATATCTAAAGACAAACGCAAAGGCATTCATCCCTCTCTCTCTCCCATTCTTTTTCTATTGAACATCTAGATGTTCTTTTAGCAGAGTCGAGCCTCATCTGATTCTTTCGCGAAAATTGTTGCTGGTTCCTTATCTTTCTTTGCGGGTTGTCGATTTTACAAGGCTTTCTTCTCGTTCTTATGGTTCTTCGAACACAAATCTTAACGGTGTATTCTCATCTGATTATTTTCAGTTCTTCCACAAAAATCCTTGGTTGTAGTCGTTCTTTCAAAGTTCTGGTATTGTGATGTGATTTTTTATTCATTATACCCTTTTTGGAATTCAAATCCAAAGACTACTCTCATCTTATAATTTTCAAATTTTGAGGTAAGATCTTCTACAAAAAACTGTTCCAAAGTTTGGGTATTGTGTTCATAGCCGAGGATGGAGACGATGATGCAGAAAGCAACGAGACCAATGATGGCTCCAAAAAGACTCGACAGAAGATAAAGCTGTCTCAGTGGACGATGATATACGTGTAAGAGTTTCTTCAGCTTTGTCACTTCAAAATTCATTGATCACGTTTTGCTTGTTGCTAATTTCACTTGTGCTTCTATTTTGCAAGATGAGCTTTAAGGTGCTTATGTACAATTGTTTTAACTTTTAGATAAATTATATAATGTTGCTTTATTATGTGTTTATTTTATTGTTGGAGTGTGGACATACAAGGTATTGTATTCAGGGACGTAGCTAAGATTTCAATCTTGCGGGGGCGAAAATACGGGAGGTGGAGGGGGACGGGCCCCCCTTCCGCCCCTGAATTTTTTTTTTTAACTAAAATGATTGAAAACGACAATTTTGAGTATCAAAATAGGCAAGTTAGATTGAATTTTGGCTATTTATTTATTTAAGTAACTATTTGATCTTTCGTTTAAGTCTAAAATTTTAGTATGGTTGAATTTTAAAGTGTAAGTTATTGGGTCAATATTTATTAATGGAAAAAAAAATTTCAAAATTTTGCGGGGGCGAG
>CAIGRT010101406.1:0-12647 GCA_903798405.1 Fraxinus platypoda | reverse complement strand
AAAAAAAAGAAAAAAAAAGAAGAAGTTTTGGTAGTTAAAATAGAAAATAGATTTTAATATAAATAAGTAATTTATAAGTAAGTTAAGTACAGTTAAAGATGCTTGTACAATGTACAAGAAATCGAATGATTTAATTAAAATACTTCCACTTTAGGGCGTGGAGTTGTAAATTATAATAAAAGGACTAGATTGAATAAAATTATAAATTCAATGATCTAATTGTAACATATGATGTCCAGCTACGACTTCATCGGTGCATTCATAAACTATGAATTCCAAAGATTGGCTTCAACAATTGTTATAGCCGCATTTTTTGCGTAAAATTAAACTGTATAAAAGGCTATTTATTTATTTTTATTAAAAGATTCCTAGGCTTGTCTTAACTTCAAAATTAGAATTATAAAATAATAATTAACAATCAACCAACGAAAACGACAAATTCGTTGAACAGTTTGTAATACATGTGTTCTTGCTTAAACGAAGAAAAGAGAAAAGGGTTAATTACATACATAGGCCTTGAACTTATGAGTTTGTGCCATTTTAATACCTTGACTTTCGATTATCTCATGTACAATTTTTAGATGATATTGAAGTAGTCCATGTCTGTTCACTCTATTGTACCTACATCCAATGGCCAATTATTTAGTGCATGTTTTTTTTTGGGCAAAGCAATCTCGATTTAGGGTTGACTACTGGCATAGATTAATCATCTCACGGTATTCTAAACCTAATTCACATATCACTTGAATAAGTAAAAAAACCGTAGTCTTTGCAGTTTCTTTATGATTTGATGAATCAACGTTTGTCGATAAGAGCTCTTGAAAATCATGAGCCTTGTTATAAAACTGGCTGTTTGAAGTGTGTAATTGAATTTTCATCAATTTCAATAGAGAACATAACAAAACGTTTGTACGTCAACTCAAAAGGTTAGTGCTTTTTAATTTTTTTCCCCTCGAATGACCCAAAAGTTTGTGGATGTAATTTCAAGTATACGTTATCAATTAAACAAGAGTAATGCCATTTAACACCACTGATGTTAAAATACTAGTTTATGTGACACTAATGTGGTATAAATCGAGAGATATAGTTAAATGAATCACCTAATTCTACTTTTCATTGACCCTATTACTTAATGCTACCTAAATTGGTGTTCTAACACCACTTGTGCTTGATAGCATTATTCATTGGACAAGTAGTAAAATTGACTTAAGAGTTCGGAATATCGTTTTCAAGAGGATTACCTATCTAATTATTTCAATTTAACTAAACCTAACACTATTCGAGTAAAAACAATTAAAAGTTATTTTAATTACGATCTTAAATACTATAAATCTATGAAAATAATTAAAATGTGCTCAAATAGACAATTTAGGGGATTAACTTGTTTATGAAATGTATTAGGATTTACGAGTTCACCATAGCTCTTTCTTTAATCTCAATCATCAAATTTCAACGACACTCAATTATGTCTACCTGCCGAATTCTTTTAAATTAATTAATTTTCCTCTATCCAATTCAAATCAATCATACTCAATTAAGTCAATTCACTATATCTACACGTGAATGGGGGATAAGCCTTAATCAATAGCAACCAATCACCAAACAATTCAATCAATGGTTGAAAAATTAGTACAAATGTATCTCTATCTTCCACCAAATTCTGACTTTCACTATGTGGTCTAAACAAATCACTTACAACTTGTCTCGTTACCACCCAAAAATCAATGAAATGGTAATCAAAAAAATCAAAGTAATGAATAATAGAAGCAAAAATGATACACAAACATTAATTGAAGACCAATACTTTATAATCAAAATTAAGGTTCAAAATTATGTTATATTGTTCGTCCAAATTATTAGTGTTCCAAATAATGGGGGACGAAAAATACAAGAAAGCAATGGAGTCCGTCACCGGTTTAAAGGAAAAATGAGAAATATGAAGATGTTGCACAAAGAATGCCCCTTCTTAAACCTTGAAACTGTAACTTTTCTTTGATTTATTTCCTTTTCTTCCTCTAATTTTCTAGGTGGAACCCCCTTTATTTCAACCTAGAATAGGTTATATAGGTTGGAAATCGTGCCACGAAAGCCCGCAAAAACTTCGAATAAAAATTTCACAAGGTATTTAGGCAAATCAACCTCATTAGGTTCATAGGTCCCTGAATTTGTCCAGAGCTTTGCAGGAAGTACAAGGCTTTTCTTTATAACAACTTCCTATATCCTCACGTATAAAAGAAAACATATTTATTTTGTTTCTTTTAGCACTCTCATTTGCAAGTAGCTAGTTTGCCAAGATATTAATAACATCAACGACACGCTGCTTCTTCCTTCTATTTCTTCTCTCTTCACTCTAGGATAGATAGCACTGCTTAAACACATGTATTTCATGTTTACCAATACATGCTGCTTGTTTCTACACTTTTACATCTTTCTTTTTGGACTGGTACAATGCCTTGTATTAGAACGAGTAGTTCGGTTCAGACCCCCTAGTGTATGGTTACTACCTAGTTTTCATTTGTTAGAAAAACACTCCACACAATTATTCAACAAGCACGAAATGAACACCCATCTAAATAGGTCCCAATACCATATCAACCACATCCAAACTATCATTTCAATTGATTGAATGGTTGTATTTTGAATTTTTTTATCTTGGTTTGCTATAACCTAAGCTCAAAATCCATTCAACATCTTCTATCAATGTAACTAACAAAAACTAATGATTATATTGACTATTGTGCTCAAGAATGATCACAATCTCATATTGATAAGTAAAATAACCAAATATAATTCATGAATCATAAATATTTCCAAATAAGTATCATAATTAGCTCACAAGGCTATCCACTTTGCTCACAAACACACATATAACAATAAAATATTTTTGGATAGTTTTTTATTTTTCAAATTTTTAGGCATATTTAATATATATATTTTTTTTTTTTTTTAATATATATATTTTTTTATTTTCAATATATTAAAAAGCAAATAACATCACACAAAAACAAAGAAAGTAAAAATAATGAAGTTACACCCTAAATATGATTAAATAAATAAGCCTAAAGGAGGATAGCAATACTCCCTTTATCATATAATAATGCCTCTCCTTTAGATCTGGCAACATTATTAGCTGTAAACTGATCACGTGCACACATGAAGGTATGTAATCATGTGAAAGTTTAGGCTAATTTAGTATCTGATGACTTTTACAAAAACTTCAAAACAATTTTTTTAGATGTAAATGGAAACGTACTCCACATGCAATATAAATTAACTAACGCAAAAAAAAAAAAAAAAAAGACTGAAAATTTAGATTATCTCCCAATAAGCACTTGGTTGTTGTTCTAGACCAAGTTTTGGCAGCAACATTTTTAGAGCTCTTTGAATAGCGGTTTGAAGCCCTTGCTTAGTTTAAATTGGTCGACTTTGCATCATTCTTCGTTTAACTTCCAAATTCTGACTTTGTCCTTAAAAAGTATAACTTGCCCATATCACCTGACTCTAACTCAATTATGAATACTTCAACTTCTTAATCGATCATAATCACAAAATAAACTTTAGATCAAACATTGGAGTCAGAGGATTGCATGACTTCATTAAATGACATTCCTCTGTTTTGCTTCATTAGGATTAGCTCTTCATTCTCCAAATGCCCTTTTTCCGTATTTGGTGTTTCCTTGGGATGAATGATATGTCTATTATCCAAAATTTTGTAGAATTGTACAAGGACATTGATAAGTGTAAATTGTACACTTTTCTAGACACTTAAATATGAATACTTGGAATTACTTTTGATGAATTATAGCTTATTCTTTTATATATTTTGTTTGTTAGGTGAAATTCAATGATTGAAAGTAAAATTGGAAGAAAGAAACGAAAATCGACGAAAAATGATGATTTCTAAAGTTTGGGAACTAAAGTGCAAATAACCAATAGTTGATTCGAATCACAATACCAAACTTGCAGGTCGTGCATAGGCACGACCAATACACATGCGTGCACGAGGGCTAATTTTGAAGAACATGAGGCTGATTTGAAGCTAACATGCACACGCAAGAAGGAAGTCCATGGGCACTTCTCGGCCAGACGGGGCCAATTTCATTTTTCCGCTGGACTTCTATGTGGAATGGATCTTTGGATAATTTCTTCACTTCATTTCGACATCTATAAGTGCAGAATGTGGGCAAGACTTCAAATACACCTCTCATACCATAAAATACATCAAATCCTACAACAAAAGAGAGACAATTCATCATTCTTTTGGGCAAATCAAGAGACAAGATACAAAAATCCAATTAATTGAATCTAATCTTTGTTTTTGGTCAAAGAAAGGAAGGCACAACAAGAGATTTATCTAGAAATCGTTGAAAAAAATTCAAAAATTCAATATTAATTTCTTTTTCTTCACTAATAAAAAATTTAGGCGATTCTCTATAAATTTATCACGATTTCTTGTGCTTTTTAATGCTAGGCTAAGCTTCATTTGCTAAGATGTAGATAAATATAAAATTTTAATATGATTTCAAAATTTTGACGCTCAATTTCTCAGATGATTGTTATTGTATTTAATGTTTTTCAATTATTCGATCACTAATTGGAATGATTTATGAGTTTTATTTTTATCATGAGTGACATTAGTATAGATAACACTTATAACCATTGTTCTTAGGTCTGATAGAAGATAGAGATACACTCCTATACGTTGCATAATTTCAATAGATGGTCTAGTGCTTAGTGCTTGCTTTCATGTTCCCATCTTTCATAGAGATAAATGAAGTTCACATGAGAAGATATATTTAATTCCACTTGAGAGAGATTATTAAATAACTTGAGAACATTGATCAACAAGAATGCATACGTATGGTCATGACATTGAATTGTATTAACTTGGAATATTAACGGGGATTCGAAGGGTTAGTAATCATTCAACATAATCTTACAAAAAACCTTTATAATTTACTCACTAGAATACTTAACTTAATTAGATAAATTATCATAAAATTGATAATCTAAATTGGTTATTTGATTATAGTTAGTATTAATTGAATCTAGATTAAATATATAGTTTTTGTTGGTCGATACTCTACTTATCACTTTATTACTTATCTATGATATCGCTTGCGCTATTTCGTACAATCAAGTTTTTTTGTGTCATTCTCAAGGACTAAAATATTTATTTATCAGTAGGTTATATCTTTAATCTAAATTTTTATTGCTTTCTTAATTTTTAAATTTGTATTAAAAAACATTACAGTATTTTCTCTCCTATTTTTTTAGGATTTTGTATGCAAAGCTTGAGATAATGTGATTTTACTCCAATTGACCCGAAAATCGAATGGACATTCAGGTTGAGAAGAAAAGAACATATAGAAGCACACTAAAAACAACAAGTAGAATCAATGGCAGATAAAATACAAAATCAATAGGCCATCGGGATAAATGAAAATGCAGCACTCCCAGTTATAGCTGCAGGTAATGAAAACGAGAGACTAATGGGAGAATGCATTGTTTCATCAGTAATAGAAACCAAGTCCAACATAGCATATCCAGCATTCGGGCAAGCAAATTTCCATTTGAGGACAGGAGTGATAAATATGTTCTAGAATGCATAACAATTCTTTAGGAGACCCAACGACAACCCAAATGCTCACATCTCGAGATTTGTGGATATATGTGTGATAATTGAATAACCGAGGGTTTCTAGTGATGTAATTCGAATTAGTCTCTTTTCATATTCTTTGAGAGATTCAATTTTGGAATGGTTAGACACATTTCCACCTCACAGCATCGTCTAAGCCAGAAATTCTTGAACAAATACTTCCCACCAAAGAGGATTGCCAAATTGAGAGATGAAATCAGTACATTCACTCAACTTGATTGAAAATAATATTATGAGGCACAGAAAGATACAAAGAGCTGCTTCAAAAATATTCACAACATGGTTCGCGAAAATGGCTCAAAGTTCAGTACTTTTACATTTGGTTAAATTCAACTAGCTGGGCTAATGTTGATTCTACTTGTGATGGGTCAATTATGAAAAAGGAAAACAAATCAGATGTAGGAAATAATGAAAGATCTAGCATAAAATAGTGCACTACAGCAGACTGAAAGATCCGGTAGAAAGAAAGCTGTGGAAATGCACGAGGTTGACACACTAACATCAATTTCAACATATCTAGCAGGACTAGCTAAAAGATAGAGTTATGCCAAATAATAAAACAATAAATACAATTCAAGTAGCTGGGCCAAACTGCAATCATTGCGGGGCAAATCATGAAAGTGAGGACTGCAATATGGGGAGTTAGTTTATTAAATCAGCTGAGGAGGTGAATTACATGTAGAACTATCAAATGTAACATAATAATCCATACTTCAATAAATACAATCCAAGTTGGAGAAATCATCCAAACTTCTCCTCGAGTAATACATAGCCATCTAAAAAATGAATCATATCAAAATGCACCATCATAGCTAGAAAAGAAACCTTTATGGGAAGAAGCATTTGCCAAGATGGCTAAAGCATCAACTCAATTCATGTAAAAGATCGAGAAGAACTTTCAGATTCAAGGGGCTTCCATAAAGAATTTGAAAAATAAGATAGGACAAATAGCTAAGACTCTCTAAAAAATGACCACCAAGGTCCCTTCCAAGTGACACTGAGACAAATCTCGAACAGTAGATAATGGTTATAAGTATCTTAAAGAATAAAACAAAAGAAGATTCGTCTGTGAAAGCACAAACTCTAGTTTGGGTATAAATATCTCCTATTCATTTTTCTTAAAGGCTTCGAAAAAGGTCGAAAGATTCAGGAAATTAATACGCAGAGTGGGGTTCAACTTCTAGAAATTAAACTTAAGAGACAGGTGGTGTCGAATGAAAAGATACATTCTACAGATGAGGAGCACGTGGATCAATCTGAACATTTAGCAAAAATAACTATAAATTAGAATTCAGACAGTCCATGGGTTAAGACAATCGCATCTACCAAAACATATGTGCCTTCTGTCCCCTTCTCTCAACGATTGCAGCAGAAAAAGCTCGGAAAACAGTTTGCAAAGTTCTTAGACATATTCAGAAAGCTTTATGCCAACATCCTGTTACTTGAAGTCATATCTCAAATACCAAGCTATGCAAAGTTCCTAAAAGAGATCTTATTAAAAAAAAGCTTAATGATTTTGAGACCATCGCACTAAATGAGAAGTACAGTGATATCTTGCAACACAAAATGCCTTCTAAATTAAAAGTTCCATAGAATCTCAAAATACATTTCTCAGTAGGAAATAGCTCTACTTTTAATTGTTAATGTGAGTTCGGAGTAAGTATAAACCTAATGCTTTCAATATACCTTGATGATGAAATGGTGACACGTAAAACTAAAAATCTCATTCTAAAGAGCGTGGAGTTTCGAGTCCCCTTCAAGGCATACTATTGAAAATGCTCATTGAATGAGCAATTCAATAAGAGAGTTCGGATCGAATCGATATTGATACAATAACTAGCTTTCGGCTAACTTGGACTCCTCAGTCCCTCAGGACCAACAAGGGGTATTTTTTCGTCTACATGAGAAGAATACTAAGATGTATCAATGATCTTGGGTTGATCTTTCTTATCCACAAGTCGGACTGTCATGAACTTTGAAGTAGGCGTCCTGATCTTGAGAGTAGATGATAAACATAAGAAATTCCATGTTTATACTACTATCTAAAAGCCAACCCGTAATGAGGAAAGTCGAAAAGTTGAAGAAATAAAGCAAAGGATCATGTAAAGTGCCCACATCGAAAATGAATAAATGGAATCATTGAAAAATTCAAGGATGAAAATGAGCTCTTCAAGTATGGAGAATCGAAAAGAGGTTTGGCAATGCTAAACATTTTGTTCAATGCTTTGCCGATGAAATTCGTTTCGAACCACTGTGATTAACTCCTTCACAAAGTCTAGATAAAGACTTTAAAACAAAGCGCTTATTAGACGACAATCCAATTTTTCATCCTTTTATTTATTCAGCTTTAAGTATTTGCATTGCATTAGAATAAAGCACGTTTACTTTTGACTTGGAATTAAAAAGGTTCATCATGATATTGGGCCTAGAAAACAACTATCCGACCTCGTTTTGAAGTCTTTATATACTTCTAATATTCTTGATTATTCTCTTAACATGGAAGTACAGTGAAATTAAGCGGAGGGTAGCTCAACAAGAAGAATAATTGAATGGACTAATCCAAATATCTTGCCTTCAATATCGAACACAAATTTGGGAGTACCTATTTCATTACCTTCCCCCTTTTATGCTGCTTGATTGTTATTACTTTAAGACATTGAGAACAATGTCTGATTTAAGTCAGGGTGGAAAAATATTGAGTTTTTATTGTTGTTGTTATTTGTGTATTTTATTGCTATATTATATGTGAAAAAATTTAAAAAACACCAAAAAAATTTCTTTTTAGTTTCTTGTTTGTGTATGTTACGTAGCCTTTGTCAGATATAATGATGGAATCATGCGTCGATTTACGAACTGTGAATATATTACTTGTTTAGGTTAATTGATACTTATCCATATAGAAGTTGATATTATTTGCGCACGTGAATTAAATTTTGCATTGTAAAGTGATAAGTTGATCCATATGATTGAAATGTTGAAATAGTATAATTTAGATGTAAACGCAAAAATAACTACATTATACATCCTTAGACCATTTTAAATATAATTTTGGGGGTGATTGAACTTTTGTAGGAAGATACTAAGATGAATGGGGATCTTATGTGTGTAAATTTTTATGTGAATTTTCTAGTACTAATAAAATGAAAATTAGATGAGAATCTTAAGTTATGAGTCGATTTTTGAAAATGAATGTTTAAGGAATGGCATATATTATCATTGCATCAAAAAGGAAAAAAGTTACCATGATTCATAAGTTAAAGCTTCCCTATAAAAGATACTAACGAGAACACTCATTGAAAATTCCAAAAAGAAAACTCAGAAAAGGATAAAGCTAGTGCATGAAACAAAATACGGAAAATAAACTTGAAAAGTAGGTGCATGAAACAGAAGACACACTACATGCATTAATTAAGCTCCAAATACTTATTTGAGATAATTAGATTTTTGACAAGGGATTATTAGACTAGTTCAATTTTAGAGGTTGAAGCAATCAAAATTAGGAGAATCTTTACTTATTGAGATATTGATTTGCAATTAGTGAAACCTATCCAAACTAGACTGGGTAGGGATTAGTATAAAAATTCAACCTCAAATCACACATTGGGAAAAGAGTCAAACGAATAAGTTAGGGAGTGCATGTATCTTACGAGTGAAGAAATGAAATATTTGACCATTAAAAGTTAGGAATTGAAGCAACTTATGAATTTATGGTGTTTGCCTCAATTCTTCACCGCACACTAGTTTTACATTGGATAAGTAGAGATTGATTTTAGTATTGCGATTTTGAAGCTGTTCATTATTCAATTCAATTATTTCAATCCTGAGACAAGCGGAAGGTTATCTAACCAAAAAATTGTTTCATGCTTCTTTGTTAAGATACATTATAGTTTTGTTTGAAAATAAACAAATATTCCACTTTGGGAGTTTGATAAGTGTAAATTGTACACTTATCTAGGCCATTAATATGAATATTTGGGGTTAGTTTTGATAAATTATACCTTAGGCTCTTATATATTTTGTTATCAGGTGAAACTCAATTATTGAAAGTGAAATAGGAAGAAAATAACGAAAATCGACGAAAATAATGATTTTCAAAGTTCAAGGACCGGAGTGCAAATATTCACTAGTTAATTTGAATCACAAAATGTTGATTAAAAACTACATAAATCAATTGGATGAAATTACAAATCAAACGTTGAAGGACTTAAGCTGAACAACTAATTAAAATCAGGGACCAAAATGCACATTACTAAACTTGCAGGTGGTGCTTACACACCACCCACACCCATGCCTGCACAGGGGTAAATTTTGTAGAACCCGAGGTTGATTTGAAGCTACCATGCGCATGCAAAAAGGAAGCTCGTGAAACGAATAGACCATTTTTCGGCCAGACGGGCTAGTTTCCTTTTTCGACTGGACTTCTATATGTAATGGAAATTCGGTTGATTTTTTGACCTAATGTCAACGGCTATAAATACAGAATATAGGCAAGACTTCAAATACACCTCTCATACCACGGAATCCATTACACCCTATAACAAAAGAAAGGCAATTCATCATTCTTTTGGACAAACAAGAGGAAAAATACAAGATTTCAATCATTTGAAGATCTAATCTTAATTTTTGGGTAAAGAAGGGAAGGTACAACTAGAGATTTATCAAGAAACTACTGAAGAAACTCAAGATTTCAAGATTTATCCTCTTCTTCTTCATTAGTCAAAAATCTGAGTGATATTTTATAAATCAATCTTGATTTCTTGTGATTTTATAATTGCTAGGCTAAGCTTTTGTTTACTAAGACATAGATGAACCCTTATTATGATGTTTTAATATGATTTTTATATTTTTAAAGCTCAATATCTATGATTTCTTATATGATTGTCATCATAATTATTACTTTTCAATTACTTGATCACTAATTGAATTGATTTTTGACTTTTATTGTTATCTGAAGAGACAATATTATAGATAGCACTTATAAAAATTGTCGTAAGGTCCGATAGAAGAAAGAAATATACCCCTATGTCTTGCATGATTACAATAGATGTTCTAGTGTTTTAATGCTTGCTTTTATATCCGCATCTTTCATAGAAATAGAGGAATATCACATGAGATGATAGATTTAATTATATTTGAGAGGGATTATTAAATAACTTGAGAACATTGATCAACAAAAATGCATGCATATTGTCATAATATTGAATTGTATTAATTTGGATTAATAAGAGGGGTTCAAAGTCTTAGTAATGATCATTCAGCATGGTCTTACAAAAAACCTTAACAATTTGCTCTTTAGAATACTTAGCTTAATTAGATAAATTGGCATAGAATTGACAATCTAAGTTGTCTATTTGATTAGAGTTAGTATTATTTGAATCTAGATTAAATACATAGTCTTCATGGGACAATACTCTTATCACTTTATTACTTATCTTCGATACCGTGCATTTGCGGGATTTCGTACGTTTAGACATCTTCATGGAAATGCTTCATTTCTCATTGAGGATTAGTGGAATTGCCACTATTTTAAATTATCGACCACTAGAATTTGGGTTCTGCTACCACTTTAGATTATATGTTTGCGAGTATAGATTTCACTGAGGGCATGGATCATCATGTAAAAATTTCTCCAGCTCATCTGGGTGGTAAATAATAAACAATTCTCAATATAATGAATAACCCACAATTTTCATATATAGAACTCATCTAGATCGCATTCACATCTTGTACTTGGAAGCTCGATAGAGATAATTCCCAGAACTCTCCTAGGAGCAAGGCAAGCTTGCTAACTACCCAAATTTCAACGAGGAGGAAATGATTTTCTATTCAATTGTGGACTTGTCTTCAACTCGAGAGTACATAGGTATTTATAGGACTTCCTATCACATAAGTTCATCCTCTCAATTTCATTCTACTACATGCACCACACTTCACTAGATACATATTAATTATCGATACATGCATACATAAACTACATTTCACTAGGTACATATTAAATTACTAATACATGTATCTCAAACTTCTAAATTCATGAAACTAAATTAAATAAGAGAAATGCATGTTTATTCTTCGAATACCCTCCTTAAACATGACTTTTACGTACTTCAAGCAAGCTTCTTAATGCCTTGAAAGTATTGAACTTGAGAGTCCTAGTGAAAAAAATTTCAATTTGGCCTTGAGACTTTACATAACTAATCTCCACCACCTTATTTGCAATGTATTCATGCACAAAATGATATATGGTGTCTATGTGCTTGTACGTTCATGAAACAATGGATTCTTTACAATAGAAATGGCTGATTTGTTATCTACATTTACTTCAGTAGGCTCCCTTTGTCAAAACAAAAAAAAAAAAAAAAAATCTCCTTTAGCAGATTCCTTAGCCAAACTACTAGAGTAACACAATAACTAACAGGAACATATTCTACTTCACAAGTTGACAGAATAACAATTGGTTGCTTCTTCAAGCTCCAAGTAAAAGCTGTGTTACCCATGTAAAATATGAACCCGTTGATACTTTTTCGATCATCAATATCTCCACCCCAATCACTATTACTGAAACTTCTAAGCTTTGTACAAGTTCAATATCTTAAGCTTCCAACTAAGCTTCAAAACAAGGTTGGGCCCATCTTTGCACCATCATCATATCTACAAAGTTTGATGCCAAATTCCATTGAAGTGATAATTGGATTGCAATTACTAATGTTGAACTTTTGTAAAACTTCTTTTGCATAATTTTCTTGTGAGATGAAAATGCCTTCCTCCATGTACTTCACTTCTATCCTAAGATAATAGGACATAAGTCCTAAATCTGTCATCTCGAATTCAATGCACATTCCTCTCTTGAATTCTTCAAACATCTTTAGATTGTTGCTTGTAAAAATTAGATAATCAACATGCAAGCAAATAATCAGAACTCTATCGTCACTGTTGGAAGTTTTTAACCAAAGAGTGGAACTCACAGAATTTGAAATAATCTAACCGGATT